>CAMAOG010000201.1:0-57523 GCA_945859605.1 Lumbricus rubellus | reverse complement strand
CCTGTGAATTTTGCACAGATCTGAATCTATTTGAGCGTCATTTTGCAAAACAAAGTTATGTCGACATAATATGTTATTGTTCTCCGGCAAATTTCGTCCATATCTCTACTGCAATATCCCGGTATGACGACATACATGGTCTTGTTTCTTTTCAAATTTTCTATTAAAGCCAATGCAATAATGAGGTTTGTTGACATAACTTATCATCTGCATGCTAAATCATGCACAATTCTCGTCTGTGTATTAGAAACAGCTTGGTGCAATAACAAGGTATGTCGACTTATACCATATAATATGTGTGGTATCGCAGATGCTAGAAAACACTTTGTCGACATAACCTGTTATTGCACCAGAAATGATACTGATGACTGAGTGTTCGCGATGCAATAACCAGATATGAAGCAAAATGTGAAAATAATAATAATAATTTCATCTTTAGCGTTGAAACATTTACAAATTTTGTTAAAGGCAACTTTAAGGTACATATTGCTAAAATAAGCTTCTTGATATGTCGTCAAATGGCTTAGATAAGCTTACAGCAATTTGAAGTGGTAAATCTTTGAAGTCAATTTCCCAACATTCATGATTTTCGACATACCTTGTTATTGCTCCAAGCCCTTCAATTGTTTGGCATGGAACGCTATTTTCATTTAATTACCGAATGCGTCGTAATTAAAGACTGAGCAGCAGCTTCAGAATTTCAAGGGTTATTCTAAGAAATTTGTAGAATTGCACAAAAAGACCGTTTTAGTCGTCCGGACCAAATGTTTGATCGTCGAATCCCGTGAAAATATTACCATTTTGAAATTTTCCCGGCTTCCAAAAAACTGATGACCCTTTTTTAGTCCTTCGTTCACTATAACACTATGAGTTACTGCACACATTCTCATTTTCAACTGCACAAATTTCTTTCCAACTACACACTTTGTGTCCAGCTGCACGTTAAAATAACCCCTTCTTCAGATATAATTATAATGACCAAATAGGTATACACATCAACGCTAGAATACTTTAAAAGCAATATACCTTTTAAGTATTTTCCATGAAATTACAGAAACCGTGTGAGTACTGTAGGCTATGTACGTGACTGTGCTCGTGTGTGTGTGTGTGGGCTCATGTGTGTATGTGTGTGTGTGTGTGTGTGTGTGTGTGCGTGTGCGAACATAATATATAAGCTTACGTGTGAGCTTTGATGTCCATCTTGATTATCCATCGTAAGTATACGTGTGTGCGTGTGATGGTCAGTGATGACGGTTCGGATCGGTGCAGCTTTGACACTTGATCGACACAATCTCGATGACCGTAGATACCTTCTGATGTTTTTTTATCGCCATTTCATTGGAATCCTCGACCAACGATCGCGTATTGGACATTAAGACAGCACCGTCGTTCTAACGCCATCCGATCGTATCTTATCAAAGCGAAATCATATATATATATACACATATGTATACATGTGTATATATACATTTTTATATATACATATATACATGTATGTGTGTGTTTGTACCTGACGAACTTCGAAAAAAATATACATAATTTCACACATTCGTAGACCTATCCATGCATAGCTCGGGATTGGACGGTGTTTCGTTGCTTATCAAGGGGGAAGGGGAGGGGTAGGGGGAAGGGGAGGGTGAGGGCGAGGGCGAGGGCGAGGGCGAGGAAGAGGGGAGGGTCTTTTCTGCCACAGCAACGCGTGGCCGGGTACAGCTAGTCTACCTATAAATATAAAATATAGCCTGTGCATAAAAATAGGCCTATATATTGCAGGCGAATTTATTTTAAACTAATTAAAAACATTATTTCAAATTAAAAACATTATTTCATTCAGATGTACATAATCATAGGCTACATAGGTCTAAATACATTTATGCATGTGTATAATATACATGCAATGCATTATATAATTTATACATAATTATATTATTATAGTCTTTGTAAGTATTATACGTTTGTGTGTATTTAGTGTATTTCATACGTATACACTACATGTATAATTGTATATACAGTATACACTTACCTTCAATTATAGAACAATAGACTGACGACAAAAGAGCAAGCAGACAGCGGTTGACGGATGTTAGACGGTCATCTCAAGTCATTGGATCAGGAACGTTCAATCCTCTATAATTGGTAAAAGCTTTGGGCGAAACTCTGACTTAAAGCATCTAAAAGAGAAACCCTTGACAGTAATTCAGGATAATTGGGTGCATGGCGATGTGCTTGGAGTGATTATAGCTCGGACAATGGTTCCATACCCCATCCCCTGCCGGCCAAAGCAGAATTTTTTAAGAAATTTCTACTCCCCATGCGCCTCTAGCTTATATGAGCTGCAATGGATACACCAACCGTACACTGTTGATGGGAAGATGAGACGGTGAGGGAGAGGACTGTCTTGTCGTTTACCATCAGATAAGCAGAGGCTGAGAAAATGAAGTCGCTTCACTTCATATCCACGCTGCATCTCAATGTAGTTGAAATAGCTGTTCTTATTCTAAGACTTTTCTTCAGAGAATTTTTTCAAAGGCTGGTTTTTGAGGACTCTTCATTCAAAGGTTCTACTACAAATGTTCTTCATTCAAATGCTCTACTTCAAAGGGTCTTCGTATAAACGGTTTTTCTTGAAAAACTCTTCTTCAAAGATTTTTCTTCGAAGGGTCTTTTTCAAAGACTTTTCTTCAAAGGCTCTTCTTCAAAGTCTCTTTTTCAGAGACTTTTCTCCAAAGGCTCTTCTTTAAAGGTTTTTCTTCAAATGATCGTTTTCAAAGGCTGTGTAATTATATAGCTGCGTTTCATAATTATTTATAGTTTACGACAATGTATAACGTGTGTAATCGAAATGTTGCATTAAAGCTCTTAATCCACGAATGAGAGGCGCTACATAAATTGACAAATACAATGCAAAACTAACACTGACGGTAACAGAAGTTTCGGTGTGAAGGCAATTCGTTACCGGGATAAATTAGTTCCGGGTCATGCTGTGAATGATTCATGTTGACACCAGGAAGTAATAATAATTTCGATGACGCAATCCATGTTCATTACAAGAATCTTAATCTAGAGAGTTATATGATCTCAACAACCAGTTCATTGAGAGTGCTTAGTCAAAACACGACCAATAGGCAGGTTAGGGTGAGAATAGATTATAGAGTCAGTCGGATAATTAAGACGGAAAGAGGAAAGGAAAAGAGGCGGAATTATGAGTGAATAACGTGCATGTATACGCTGATAATATTTTAAAAAACCAATAATAATAACAAGAGTTCTCGGAATACTAAGAGTAGGACCTTTCCAGACTGATTTTATATTAGGCGTTAGTGAAGTCCTTGAGGGATCCTGTGTACCTCGGGGCAAAAAAAATAACAATAATGAATCATAATAATAACAATAATAATAATTTGAAAAATAATAATAAAAGCACTACTTCTACTATTAGTAGTAATAATAAAAAATATTATTATTATTAATGATGATGATGATGCTGATGATAATAGTAGTAGTAATAATAGTAATAATAGAAGTCGTAGTCATAGTAGTAGTAGTAGTAGTGGTGATGATGGTGGTGGTGGTGGTGGCGATGGCGGTGGCGATGGCGGTGGCGGCGGCGGCGGCAGCAGCAGCAGTAGTCATAGTATTAATACATGTATTAGTAATAGCCATGTCTTGTACAAAATGCTTTTTTTTACCTCGAAAGGTTTTAGAACCGGAACAGTTTTCACTGTGGAACCGATTTCAGCCCACACCGTCGCAAGATTAATCCCCCTTCATCCCTCCAAATGGCGCTAATACCAGCCGCCGCCGCCGCCGTCGTCGTCGTCGTCGTCTGTTGACTGCTAAATCTGGTCCGAGCGTCCACGGAGGCTCATCATTATTTGTCGGCTCTCAATGTTGCCGACGTAGGCTACATGTATATCCGTGCGTAATTGTTCATTGTCAAGTAGTTGATTGGAATTACGTACAACGCGTATACATAATTTTATATATACATACATAGAACTATAATACATAATTTTATATATACGTACATACATATAGAACTTTAATACGAAACAATACAAACGACAGCCCACTCAAATTTTCGTCCGCCTTGTATGGAAGATAGTCTATATAATTTTATATATGTATATATAATTATGTAATACGTATATATAACTCAAATTTGCATCTTTACAGACTATCTACGTGTGCATATAATTATGTGTAAATGTATATATAGGCTTAAGTGCATATGTGTATGTTTGTATGTGCATATTGCGAGTTTGGGGCTTTGCATGGAAGTCTTCACGCATAATATTGTGTGCATATATGTCATATATATGATATATCACATATAGGCCTATTATAGGCTATATAACATAGCTACATTACATGTATATATAAATATATATATAACATAATTATATAATTATATATGTCAAATTCATGTATGTACATGCTTTTGGCAGGTACAGACCTATCGGACGAACCAAGTAGTGCGCCTCAATATTTGCTGGGTCTGTTTGTTGCACTATATCGCTCTCTCTCTCTCTCTCTTTCTATCTCTCTATCCCTCTATCTCTTTCTACAGTCTGCAGCGCAGTTTACAGCAGCAGCAGCAGCAGCAGCAGCAGCAGCAGCAGCTCTGTTCTTCTTAGAGCGGCGGCTCTCACGCAATTCGCAATTCGCCGTTGCATGGTAGAGGACCGTATAGTCGTATACGCGAACCGATAAAACTGCACTAAAATCATCGCGTGCGATTCACTGACGTCAGAGACCCGTTGGATTAGCGAGTATAGAGCGAGTACAGTGAGTATATGCGGTGAGTAGAAAAGGAGCACCATAAACTAGCGGGAGTTACGTCATTTGAATGTTGACAGCGGAAGCGAGCGGCATCGCTAAAGGATCTTTTCGGCGGATGGAGTACATGTAAGTCCGACGACATGTACGGCATGATGACGTCAGCGTATATGACGTCATCGGTGACGATCGGTTGATGACGTGTGAAGATATGACGACATCGTTATGGGAGTTCATGGTGAGAAGTGTATTGGTCGATAACATTTGACGTCGAGGCATTACGAGGACATTTGACGCTGCACCATGACGAAATTTGACGACATGACACCACAATGACAATTGACGACATAACGTCGCGATAACATTTGACATAGCGTCATAACAGCATATGATGACATACCGCTATGACAACATTTGACGACATATCGTCATGACAACATTTGACAACAAATCGTCACGACAACATTTGACGAAATATCGTCACGACAAAATTTGACGACATATCGTCATGACAACATTTGACGACTTATCGTCATGACAACATTTGACGACATATCATCATGCCATCATTTGACGACATATCGTAATGACAACATTTGACGAATATCGTCACGACAACAAATTTTGACAACTTATCGTCACGAGAACATTTGACGACATATCGTCATGCCATCATTTGACGACATATCGTCGTGACAACATTTGACGACATATCGTCACGACAACATTTGACGACATATCGTCACGACAACATTTGACGACATATCGTCAAGACAACATTTGACCACATATCGTCATGACAACATTCGACGACATATCGTCACGACAACATTTGACAACATATCGTCATGACAACATTTGACGACATAATTATCGTCATGACAACATTTGACAACGAATCGTCATGACAACATTTGACGACATAATTATCGTCATGACAACATTTGACGACATATCGTCATGACAACATTTGACGACTTATCGTCATGACAACATTTGACGATATATCGTCATGCCATCATTTGACGACGTATCGTAATGACAACATTTGACGACATATCGTCACGAGAACAAATTTTGACGACATATCGCCACGAGAACATTTGACGACATATCGTCATGACAACATTTGACTACATATCGACATATCGTCATGACAACATTTGATGACATATTATCGTCGTGGTCTTGAGTGATGAAGACTGCATACACATCGGTGACATCGTCATCGTCATCATCGCATTCATCTTCTCTAACTTGTCCTCGCTCTGCAGTTGCCCTGCAAGCAGTCTCTTGCAAGGGAGCTACATGAATGAAGCAGCTACGTCAGCTGCTGCTGCTGTTGCTATTGCTGCTGCTGCTGTTGTGTTGAGTTCATTTATCGACTTGTTGGGTAGTAGTAACCGAAGACATCGTCGTCGTCGTTCGTTTCGTCGCAGATAGATGTCGCGAGAAGCTGCGAATGAATTATTGGTCGGAAGAAGAAGAAGGCGGTCTTGATTACTTCCGGTTGTTGGACTAATCACGATACTTCCTCACGGCAGGTACGAAACGTCGTCATAATCGTCATCATCATCATCATCATCATCATCATCATCATCATCATCATCATCATCATCATCATCATCATCATCATCATCATCATCATCATCATCAACATCATCGTCATCATCATCATCATCATCATCATCATCATCATAGTCGTCGTCAGCATCATTAGCAGCAGTAGCAGCAGCAATATCATTATCACAATCGTAGTTATCATCATCGCTGTCGTATTCATCATCAGCATTATCATCATCATCATCGTCATCGTAGTCATCATCATCGTGGCAGTTGTACTAGCAGCCAGAAGTCGGATCTAAATGTATACGGAAGTGATTTTGCAATGTACCAACGTGTCCCATTGCTGATTGTACACTGTACCTATAAGAAGGCTGAGTGAACCGTGTGTGGCCAGCGGGTATTGAACCCGAGCTCTGCTGATCAGTGCAGTACGCCAGAGTATTACCGTTCGGCCATTCCTCTGAGGCTCTGACCCCGCCAAGCCCTCTGCCTTCCGTTACTGTTGTCACTACTATCTCTCTCTCTAAATATATTTATAGGAATATTTCTCTGCAGTGTATGTAGTCTCCGATTTCAAATCGACAATCTGATATTCTCTTGGTCGTCTTAAATTGAGTCGATTCTTTTATATGGACGACGGTTCTGCAACTGTTTGTGACGCGATCAGATTTCTTCGTATTCATCCAATTCAATTGTGCTGGTCTTGTCTTGAGATACAACTGCAGAGCCATCGAGATCGAGTGTTCGGGGCTGTAATTTATATAGCTCATTCGCAGTTGCTCAGTCAAAACAAAACTGATGGGTAGATAAGGTTCAAACGCGGTCCCAGTCAAGATCAAAAGCGTCAGGTATGCAGTTGTATTTAGTCGAGTTCGGGGTATAATGCCTAGCACGGGCGCACCAGCCGGCGATAATGGGCTTATATAATACTGCCATATTGTTTCATGCCAGTTATTTGTCATCGACTTGGCACAACAATTCCTGATCAAACCAGGCAAGGCCTATAGTACGGACAGCAATTTCTACTTAGAGGCGCTCCCGACGAAAGCGCGGACACTGAATCGGAGCTTCACCCCGAAGCGCATGAGCATTTGCGAGTGAAGGACTTGCTCAAGATCAATGCGCGGCGGCTTGAGGTGGATTCGAATCCGCAACCTTCCGGCTCCGAACATACTTCTACACCACCGTGTTTGACGGAGACGCTTGGAGATATGATTTACTATAGGCTAACTGTTCAGTGTTCATGCATTTAATAAGTCCAGTGAAACGCCATAGAAAAATTAAAGCTTTGCGCACCTTGTATAGGATTGTAGCATAATAGCCTATAGCCCTATAATTATGGCCTACATTGACGAAAAAGCGAATTCTGCAGCTACAGTGCAATGCTAGCAATTTTACGAATGAGCTCATTGAATTATTTCTGAAGATTTGGCAACCCCACATACAAGGCAAGAGGAGCAATAATTGCCCGTGGAAAATTGGAACTTATTTTATTTTTACTTTTTCTGTTTTCAACGCACTGCTTCACACGAAAGCACTATTGGTACTAATGACAAACAAAGCGAAACAGAGAAATTTGTGTCTAGAACGTTTTGTTTGAAAAATACAATTATTTAAATTATCCCGCTTTGCATTTTTTAAGCCATGGCTTTTAAAGGAATTTTTAGAACTGCGCCATTTCTTCTCCCATTCCCATCTTCAATGGTAAATGACTCCCAATCGGGTGACTCCTGTTACTATTCTTAACTGCACGTAAGTGCTTCTACAAATCCACAAATCCATGTATACAGGGCTACGCGTTTTGTGTAGAATCGCACGCTAAAAAGCCTTGTTTCTAGCCATGCATGCTAAAACATTTTGACCTCAACCATTGTGTTTTCCCATTCACCAAGAATATCTGCGATCGCCAATGCATGCATTGGCCACGCTTACAATTATATATTTTGGTCGTCTCTGATCTATCCTGTCGTAACATCGGCCGGCTTCATACCGGCTAAAAAAGGTTTTCTTGAGTGGAAAGCAGAGCAAACAAGGGTATATAGGCCATTGAGACACAGCAGAGGCTATTCCTGTAAGTCAGTCGCGTTGGTTTGCTGATGACCACGGCAGTTCTGGTTTGTCCAATGTGTCCAAAGCAAACACGATGCTGCATGGGCTGCTGACAACCTTGTGAATATTTTTACACCTGGACCGAATGTGTCAACAACCTCACTTGATACGAATGGCTGCTTCAACTGTATTGACACATATGGCTTGGCCAATAAAATCTATCAGGCTTAGAGATAGAAGTTCGGATGATTTTAGAGAAGAAAGGGAGCGTGGTTGCGGAGAACCGGCAACGGTAATTATTCGAAATTGCACCAACTAAATCAAGTCTTGATGCAGTACTGTTTTTAAGGAATTTTTAGAACTGCGCAACCCCTTCTTTCCTTTCCCATCATCCATGGTAAATTGCTTCCAATCGGAGGACAATGATCTTTTTGCTAGTTTTGACTGTACAGGAGTGCTTCTACAACTGCACATTTGTGTACCACTGCACGTTTAAAAAGCCCTGACTTGATGGAAGCTGTCTCCTGCAAAGCTGCTGAATATCGTCAGTTCATCCCAACTCAGCACTGATCTGAAATTGTATCATGTTATGTTTTTTTCTTATTCTTGGGAGCAATAAAATCCTATGTTATGTTAATCATCCCACATAATATTATAATAGATCTACTTTTATTTTATTTTCTACCGCTTTATTAAATGGATGACGCATGTGACCACACACGACATCACCTTTAGACACTGTATACCTTAGGCTTCTGTCAACTAAATAGGACGCAATATATTTCCTCTCATTTTGGCTAACATATTCGCATAACATGTTGATTATTACATTATACTTGGGTAACCCTAATAGCGGGACAGAAGTCCCTTAACAGTTCTCCCCTTTTTGCTTTTTCCTAGCTCTAATAGATCTAACCATTGAATGCAAAAAGATGTTCCGCTAATTGAAACGTTAAAAACTATGGCTAGGCCTATGATTAACTGTAACAGAGTGGGTGATAAAGTATCTGGTAAGAGAGCACAATGCACAGGTAAAAATTCTGTGACTCTACCACTACCTGTAAGCTAACTCCATTGCGCCAGTCACAGACCAAGAAGAAGGAGTAATATGACGCTTTGTTTTGACACAACTTCATTTAACTGTATAATTAACTAACCATGTATCAACTGAGGCACCGCATCTTGAGATGTTTATATTGTTTAGTGCCAAACACGGAATATAATTTAGCTGACATCTCGAAGACAAACGCCATATAGCTGTGCGCATGGGCGGAGTTTATCAGGGGCTAGGGGGGGGGGGCTAAGCCCCTCCAAGAAGGCCCAGATTCAACTTTGTTACCATGAAAATGGTATCCTTTTTCGGAGTTAGCCCTCCCAATAAAGCCCAGACTCCAGACTCGGGGTTAGCCCCCCCCCTCCCCCAAGAACGGAAACCAAACTCCGCCCATGGCTGTGCGGTAACTCCTTGATCATGGTAAGCTTACTCGACAGAAAAAATATTAATGGAGACGGTAAGAAGGATGAGCATTCTTGAAAGATTTCAGTTGGATGGACAAGACTAATGCGGCTGTTGATGAACATCAATGGCTTCCTTGACATTGGTAATAGAGACGTCGGCGTTTTGGTGAAAGTCTGTAAATGCTAAATAAATATGCATGACTATTAATATTTCAACGTAGGCCCACGTGTGGTCTCAATTGAGGTAATTTGTTTCTCGCTGTTCTGCGTGGTGCAAATTATGATTTAATCGCTGTCCAAGATCAGGGTTATATTAATGGACTGTCCTTATATAATTATTGCGTGCGCAGAGAGGGGAGGTCACCGGATTTAAGCGATTTGCGAAATGAGGGCGTACGGCTGAGGAGGGTCTAGAAAAAATACGCGTACGATAAACAAAACTGTCTAATTAGCCTACTATGATGTCCACATCAGCCTATTTATAGGCTAATGCTGTAATAGGCCTATCTCATAGTCATAGTCGTCCGATGGCATAATTTTTATATGATTACATCAGTGGCGTAGCAAGGCTTTTGGGGGCCCTTGTGCAGGGCTTCGGTGGTGGGCCCTTTCATTACTTGAACCTCCTCGACTTCAAACAAAAAGGCTGTGCAAAAACGCCTGGCTCTTTTTCAATAGACTCTATTTGCATTATTTCGAACCCGAAGTTAAATAAAAATTAACTCATTACAATTTTAATTACTTTCTCCCGTTAGCCTTTCTAATCATTTTCTATTTCTTCAGGTTATCAGAGAAAATTCAATTAGAGTATAGGCCTACTTGACAAAATTATCAATAAATTGCTTCATCTGTTGAAGTATGAATTATCGTCATCCACGCTTAAATTCTGTCAAACAGTTGGGTTAGTTGACTAAAAAATAAACAATATAGCCTAATAATAAATTGGTATAAGCCTAATGTGAAGTTGCTCAAGTCTTGGTTGCTACGATAAGTCTAAAAGAAGAAGCAAAAAATTCTGAAATGTAAAAATTTTCATTTGGGCGAATTCCTTTGCGCAAAATAATTGAGATGCCTTCGTGCCTGAATCCTTTGGTAATGCAGCTGGTATACCACCATAGTTTCCGAAGCGCTTCACTGCTCGGTGTCAATATCCACAACCACCGCAGCACTAATCACTAGGCCTACAGTACATGTAGGCTAGATTTGATTACCATGTACACTCTGAAAATTCTGAATGTAAAAACTTGACTCTGACCACCAGGGGTCCCTAGTGCAATCTGCACAATCAATTGTAGATACATGTAAGTAAGTATATAAGTAAGTAGATGTGATATAAACATATTCTGAATAATAATTATTCTTTTTTTAAAAATGACTATGACCGCCGGGGGGCCCTCAACAGCCGGGGGCCCTTGTGCACTGCACAACCTGCACTACCTATTGCTACGCCACTGGATTACATTATAAATAAATTCTCTTAAGATCTAACCCTAACAGTTAACAAAAAATATTAGCTATAGCAAATACGACGTTTAAAGAGAATGTCCCTCTTGCAGCGAAAAATGAAAACAACGTCAACGCGTTGCAGTAAAAATCTCAGCAAATGACAGATGTCATTGAACACCCGAAAAACAGAAATTGCTACTACTATAAATGAGTTAATTGGCGCTTTGGTTTAATCGCTTAGACCATTCTATAAGCCCCTGTACAACAGTGTACATTGTATGTTGAAAACACGAGAGCTGTAATAATTACAGGTCTAATAAAACAGAGAAGGTAAGCAAATCAATATGGTCCCGCACTATTCGTAAAGAGGCTCTGATCAAATTGCTCTTGATTTTCATAAGATTTTGTGTGAACGAAAGACCTTGAGGTTCTGTGTAGTGGCCTACAGTCAGTGCTTAAAGTGTAGGAAAAGAAGTGCCTGGACGCTCCTTACCTATCCCTTCTTTGCGGGCCAAATAAGTGGCAGGACGGCGTTCAGGTTTTAAAATAAGTGCCTGGACGCCGTCCATGACCGTCCAGGCACACTTTAAGCCATGGGCCTATACACAGAATAACCACCTTCGATATAAAATTATGTTGAATCTGATAGTTAGGATTAATAAAAAAACTAACTGTCCTGTATTGGTCCCTCCGTTTGGAATAGTCTTTTCTGCCAACGCCCCACAACCAACTCCTGTTAACAGTCGTCTCACGTGGATTCCTCGCGATTCATGCATATGCTCAAGTACCTGCTTCTCTTTCAGATAGCCTAGGTCTATCCATGTGCACAGCGCTTTTTTAAAGGTTCCCATATAAAATCCCTGATAGAGCATACTTGTATATGCGCACATACATAACTGCTATAGTGTAGTAATTGCGATGTTTATAAATGCACCTGTTGACAGTGACCGTGAATTAGGACTCTCTCATAATTGAACTGTCCGAATCCGCTCCTGTGATGGTGCAAACTTTTGGAAATCCTTTTTTCACACCAGAACTTGATGAACTAATAACGCAAGCTTCAATCGGCGCACCGGTGCACATAACTCCTCTGCCCACTCAGGTATAATAAACGACTTGCGGCGGGACAGCTAGGCCTATAGTCTAAATAAAAAATTAATCACAAAGGCAGCTGAGTACAAAGAAATGGAAGTGGATGAGGAAAGATCGCAATTTATTTTCCTATACGGACACGAATAAACAAAAATAAATGGAATGGTCGATTTGCGAAGCATAATAATCAAACGCCGTTCAGTAATATAAATGACGGAGAAATAATTTGTGGCCACCGCAGATGTTTTCATTTGCATCTAGGCCATCACCACCAACTCGCCTGCAGCGTCGTTTGAACATGTGTGTCGGAACATTACGCAGAAAGATATTTCACGTGCTTAATAAAAGAATTCTGTGAAGTCCTTTTCAATACGACTCCAACCAGAAATAGTCCTCATTTATATCTACATAGTGCACGCATGCTCTGCGCAAATAATACTCCTTTAGCTCGATTATTTGCGGGAAGATATAACGACGGCATCCTATGTCATAATACATGACATAAGTGCTTGTGTAAAAGGATTTTGTTGCAGCAGTGTTGAACATCTTATTTGACACATCGTCGTCGATTCGTCGAGCATGATTGCGGTGTTGGTTTGTCCGTCCTCGTATCGCATATCGCGTAATGTTTGCCATGCTTCGTCGCATCTATATCTGCAGTAGGCCTACTTGCTTTTGGTCTATGAGCACTCTTTTCACCTCAGTGGTGAGAAAAATACAATGCGCTTGCGCACACAAACGCGCGCGCGCAAGGCCCGCGCATTTTGTATTGAGTCGGTTGAAGTAACATACTATTCGTTTTTAAAAGGCACCTGCTTAAATCACTTATTATAACAAAGCACATAGGATTTTATCAGAGTGGTACATGCAAACGCACTCTATAAAAGCCCAAATACATGCGTAGCCTAGGCCTATACATGGGTCAAAATACAAGGTCAAACGCACACGCCGCAAACGCATACGCACAAACACACGTAAAACACACACACATACATACATACACAAATACACGCATACACACACACCTATGCACACACAAACAAACACGCACACATACACACTCATGTACACACCAACCACACACCTACTGTAACACACATATTATACGCCTACAGTTATATTATGTGTATGTCATACATACAGGTAATAAATTATATATGTTATTATCATAAATAATTATGCCATAGGTAATTGATTTCTCTGTTCGTCTTATATACACCAGCGTAGGAGGAGGACACACCACCACAGACTAGCGACGATGACGGAGACGACGTGGACGTCGTTCGATCACGTGATGACGAACATGACGTCACTGGCTGCTTCCACTCCTCCCTCTCCTCCTCGTCCCCGTCGCAGCGCCCACCTTCGTGCCATCGAGATGTCCGTTCTGGCGACGGTCTTCGGTCTGACGGTCATCGGAAACGCCCTCGTGCTCGTCGTCCTCATCGGCGGTGGACGCAAACTGACCAGGATGACCGTCATGATCGTCCACCTCAGCTGCGCAGACCTTTTCGTCGCATTCTTCAACGTTCTGCCCCAGCTGTCCTGGAAGATGACGGGCACTTTTAGAGGTAACGACCTCCTCTGCCGCTCAGTCGTCTACCTGTGGCTGGTCGCCATGTTCGGATCGTCCTACGTCCTCGTCTCGACGGCCCTTGATCGATACCTTGCCATCTGCCGCCCGTTGACGTCGTACGCGTGGACGGGCGACAAGAGTAAGTACCTCGTGGCCACCGCGTGGATCCTGTCCCTCCTCTTCGCCCTGCCGCAGTTCGCCGTCTTCGGCTACCAACCGATGGACGCGTACACGAATGGCGTCTACAACTGCTGGGCCATCTTCAGACCGTCGTGGACGATGAAGGTGTATGTCACGTGGTCGACGCTTGCCATATACGTCATCCCGGCCGCCATCTTGGCCGGAACGTACGGACAGATCTGCTACTCGGTGTGGACGAGCACTCGCATCAAGGAGCGAGCATCCGTTGCATCAACGGGCACGACGATGTCAACATCTGTACGATCCGAAAAAGGATCGGAGAGACAGTCGACGGTGTCAAGGATCGGTCGACTGTTTCGCAGTATCCCAGCAGCGGTGTCCGAGAGAGGGAACAGCTCATCGTCGACGTCTGGTGGTGGTGGTGGGTACGTGCGGAAGCAGTTGAGCGTGGACGATCAGAGGTCGATGAAGTTGGTCACGCAGAGGTCACACGCGAAGATCATGACGAAGGCGAAGATACGGACCGTGAAGTTGACGCTGGCCGTTAACGTGTCCTATATCGTCTGCTGGGGACCATACTTCATCTGCCAGGTGTGGTCGGCTTACGATGACACGGCGCCCTATGATGGTAAGTAGGCTACTGTGATGGGATATTATTGAGAGATCATCCCTTCTCGATTATGTGCATGTTCATGGGCGGAGTTTGGTTTCCGTTCTTGGCTAACCCCGAGTCTGCATGGGCCTTATTGGGAAGGCTAACCCCGAAAATGATACCATTTTCATAGTAAAAAAGGTTCAATCTGGGCCTTTTTGGAGGGGCTTAGCTCCCCTAGCCCGTGATAAACTCCGCCCATGTGCATGTTATACACTTATATGGATTGGTTTTTTTTATTCAGTATGAAAACTGTAGAAAAATTAAAGGGAAGGGGCCACGTGAGGTTCCGTGGGAAAAGAAGATTTTACGGTGAGTCCTAAGAAAGTCTAGGGGGTTGAACCTCCTCAACTCCTCCCAGGAAATTATCATTCTGCATGTCTGTATTTGTAGCTTATGGTGTATGGGTCGGGGGTCGAGAAATCAAATGCCAAATTTTCGAATTTTTTTCATGACCACCCCACTTTCCAAGGGCTGCAACGCCCCTGATACCTCATCCAGGCATCCTCTGTATACCTCCTCTTAGCATCCTCTCTCTCCGATCGCTTTGATCACCGAATTCAAATTTCCCTCTGACTGGACGCAGCGCTCGTGAATAAGTCGGTGCCCAGCACTTCCATAATTTGCAGCATACGACTACGACACGACTACACAATTATAATTTCGGTATAATTAGGAGGAAGAAGAAGAAGAAGAAGAAGAAGAAGAAGAAGAAGAAGAAGATTGTCGGATTAATGTTCGCGTTGCATCTTCACGACTTCTTTTTCGTTGGAACTGAAGACGCCGCCAGATGTGCTGAAGAAAAATCTGTTTGCACATGAAATCTACGAGGCATCGATTTCCGAAGATAGCCGAAGACAGCCGAGGACAGCCGAAGATAGCCGAAGACAGCCGAAGATAGCCGAAGACAGCCGTAGACAACCGAAGATGGCCGAAGACAGCCGAAGACGGCTAGACGGCTGCATGTTTGTGTTTTGCCAAAAAGAATTGCATGGTCGGCTCAGGGTCGACTACTCATTATCAGGCAATTTACAATACCACTTAACTGGAGAGTAGTTGGTCAGACCCAGATGACGTGTTTCTTCCACCTAACTCTGCCTCGAGTCTGCCTGTTATTATTATATGCACTTGTCCGTGGTATATTATATTATGGATATAATTATGGATATATTATTGTTATCACTTATTATGTCTTCGGCTCTCTTCGGAAATTTCTGTGTACACTGTACAGCGGCGGATCCCTTGTATCTTCCCCTAATCTCAGTCCGCAAACAATTTGGAGATTAATTAATATCGTCTGCGCTTTCGACCTGAATTCATAAATTAACGCTGTTTATATTCGAGTACCTTAATATGTACAATAATGACAATAGCAATAGTAAAAATTATGGAACGATAATAGTAGTTATAATTATAATAATAAAAGTAGTAATAATAGTGGTGATATAGTAACAACAGGCCCAGTAGTAACAGCAACAGTAGTTGTTGTAGTATTGTTAGTCGTGGTAGTACGGGTATTGGTTGTGAACTAATGGCAATAGCAGCATTAGTAGTTGTTGTTGTTCCTATTGTTGTAGAATTGGTAGTGGTAATTCTGGTCGAAGTTGAGGTAGTAGCAGAAGTAGGGCGCGGTGGTGTAATGGGTATGTTCTTTGACTTGCAGCCGGAGGGTTGCAGGTTCGCATCCACCTCAAGACGCCACGTATAGGCACCTTGGGCAAGTCCTTCACTCGCAATTGCTTAACGCTTCGGCGTGAAACTTCGATGCAGTCTCCGCGCTGTAGTCGGGAGCATCTCTGAGTAGAAAGCTTGCAGGAGTGCTACAACAAGTGCGCATGCAAACAAAAAGTAGTAGTTTTTGTTGCAGAAGTATACGTTGTTGTAATAGTGGTAGTAGTAGCAGTAGCAGTAGTAGTAGTAGTAATAGTAAAAGTAGCAGCAGCAGCTGCAACAGCAACAACAACAACAGCAGCAACTGCAGATGAAGCAGTAGTTATAGTAGTAGCTGTTGCTATTGTAGTAGGCGTTGTATCATTTGAAGTACTATAGACCGTAGCAACAAAGTCAGATCGAATATCGGAAATTGCAATCTATATTAATAAAGAGAGGATTCTGTCTGTCTGTCTGTCTGTGTGTCTGTCTGTGTGTTTGACCGGAATGCATTTCGACAGTTTTTGACTTTTTCACTCCAAACCTTCACTACTCTCTCCGTCTCGGCGTCGGACACCCAGTGGAGGGGTTGGCGATTCTCTATGACCATGGGGGCCAGGGTGGGGGGCGAAACCCCCCAAATTTTTTTCAATAAAACGCAGCTATTGATTTCAAACTTTGCACCTAGACAGAGGGCCATCGGAACCACCCAGTGGAGTTGTTGGCGAATCTCCCCCACCATGGGGGCCACGGTGGGGGCGAAAACCCTAAGTTTATTAAACACCTTTTAAAACGCTTGCATGGTCATTATATAAACGCAGCTGATGTAAATGATCTTCCAATCCGCTTGGATGTAAAGTTTTACTATAATTATAGTCAACTAGCTGAACCCGGCCACGCGTTGCTGTGGCTGAAAAGAGCATTCAACCATCCCTCCCTACCTCCCACTCCCCAACCCCTCACCCACCCCTCCCCTTTCCTCTGCCAACCCTCCCCCTTCGCCTGCCCCTCCCCTCTCCTTCCCTCTCCCTCCCCTACCCTCCCCCTCCCCTCCCTCTCCAACCCCTCCCCCAACCCCTCCCAACCCCCTACCCCTCCCCCTCCCCTCCCACGTCCATCGCTCCCCTACGCTCCCTCCCCACCCTCTTCGTCCCAGAAAACCCTAATTTCACGGGTGGCGTACAGGTGGAGAGGTCAGAGTGTGGTGGGGTGTTGTCGGGTGGGTGAGTTTGGGGTGTGTTGGTGGAGGGTGTGGGGTGGGGTGGGAGCTGGCTTGGGCTGGGGGTTCGGGTGGTGGGGTGGAGGGTAGGGGTGAGTGTAGGATGGGTGGAGGTGGTAGGTGGAGGGCGGAAGGGGTGGGATGGGGCGGGTGAACGAAGTGGGGTGGACGGGGTGGGGTGGGGTTCGGGGGTGGAGGTGGGAATGTGGTGAGAGTGTGGGGTGGAGGTGGGGTGGAGGAGTGAAGGTGGGGTGAAGGTGGGGGTGTGGTGAGGGTGGGGGTGGGGTGAGGTGGAGGGGTGGAGGTGTGAAGCGGGGCGGGTGGAGGAGTGGGTGGGGTGGGGTGGGGGCTTTGGGGTGGAGGTGGGGGTGTGGTGAGGATGGGGTGGAGGTGGCGTGGAGAAGTGAAGCGGGGGCGGATGGAAGGGGGTGGGGTGTACGGGGTGGGGTGGAGGTGGGGTGGAGGTGTGGTGTGGGTGGGTGAAAAGGGTGGCATGGGGCGGGTGAACGGGGTGTGGTGAGGGTGGGGAGTGGGGTGAGGTGGAGGGGTGGAGGTGTGAAGCGGGGCGGGTGCAGGGTGTGGGTGAGGTGGGGTGCTTTGGGGTGGAGGTGGGGGTGTGGTGAGGATGGGGTGGAGGTGGCGTGGAGGGGTGAAGCGGGGCGGATGGAAGGGGGTGGGGTGTACGAGGTGGGGTGGAGGTGTGGTGTTGGTGGGTGAAATGAGTGGCATGGGGCGGGTGAACGGGGTGTGGTGAGGGTGGGGGTGGGTGAGGTGGAGGGGTGGAGGTGTGAAGCGGGGGCGGGTGGAGGTGTGGGTGTACGGGGTGGGGTGGGGGTTTTTGGGGTGGAGGTGGGGGAGTGGTGAGGATGGGGTGGAGGGGTGAAGCGGGAACGGATGGAAGGGGTGGTGTACGGGGTTGGGTGGAGGTGGGGTGTGGTTTGGTTGTGGCCTGAGCGGGTCTAATCCTAAATTTCCCGGGCAACGCCGGGTACCCCAGCTAGTAGTATTAATAAAACAGCAATAATAATTATTCTGTATTTATAATCAAAATAATGATATAAAAACAGTAATGATCAGTTAATCCTAAATCCTTGGTATAATAATACTTATGTTCCATGGTGACCTGGCAATACATTATGTCAACGATTTAATTTCGATCCTCAATTAACTTACTGAACCTCAGCAACGTTTTTCCAACGTTTTTCCAACGTTTTTCCCAACGTTTTTCCCAACGTTTTTCCAACGTTTTTCCTAACATGTTGATGACGGCCGTCTCCTCCGCTCCGCTCATTCATTTTGCAGCGAATTTATCGCGTGGGTTCCTTCACACCAGAGGGAGGGAGTGTCCGGGGGATTTATCGTTTGCAATTCTTCAGCACTGCAGCAGCTGCTAGTGTGAACTGGGTATGCATAGAGCCGCAGTCGTGTCCTTTTATCACTGTATCTATCCATCACCAACTTGCATGGCTTTCACTCCAAATTAGACTCAACTCTTCAAGTATTCTGCACCTGATTCAGCCGCCACTATTATATACACGCCTTCCAATCTCATAAGTCTTTTTCCAGATGGAACACACGCCCTCAGAGATTCACTCTATGTGTGCCTGTGGCTGTGAGTAGTTTCCATCTGTCTCTCGATCTGTCTCACTCTCAATCTATCTATCTATGTGGCTGTATACATGTACCTATCTATCCATCTATCCATCTATCCATCTATCCATCTATCCATCTATCTGTCTATCCGTCTATCTATCTGTCTGTCTGTCTATCTGTGTACATCTGTCTGTCTATCTATCCGTCTTTCCAGCAGTGGGGTCATCGATCCATCTATATATCTATATGTCTATCTATCTGTCTGTCTCCCTGTCTGTTTGCCTATCTATCTATCTGTATGTATGTCTGTCTTTCTGCCTGTCTGTCTGTCTGCCTGTCCGTCCGTCCATCCATCCATCCATTTATCTACTCATCTGTAAATAATTATGTGCTTATCGATTTACCCGTAAAACTACGTCTGTTTGTCTGTTTCTTCTCTATCCACTTCCAATGTATAATATATATATATATATTCATAATTTCATATACAAATATGTATATATAAATATATACATATATGTGTGTGTATATATATATATACATGTATATATTGACTGACAATCGAACGTGAATAAACTGATGGTCAGCGCTTATAGTTTAAGTAGCGCTACACAGGTTTAGAGTTTACGATCACGATTTAAAGTACATTCGGTCATTCGGAAAATTCGCAAGGCTCCCCTCCAGCATTTCTACCCAGCAGAGGCGCTTCAGACGCACCCACGGAGGACATCAGGTTGCTATGAAAGTGTCACAAAGATCCGCAGATAGGATTGGCTACTTCATGGGAGGAAGCCCATTCCTCACAGTCGGTTCAATGACAACAGATGCACGCAACGTTACATAATAGATCACTGCTACCGTGGTTTACATAATATATTGCGGTTCCTGTGTTTAAATCTCTGACATCAGCCACATGCCCTCAGTCGTAACCCGGAGATTTATGCAAAGTCAAACGGTACAATGCCCGGAACCAGTTTATTTGGGAGGAGTTTGGGGGGGCTTTGTGTAATGGCAACACAATGGATTAAATAGCGGAAGAGCAGCTGCTTCCCTCTCAAATTAATGACGACTCAACCTTCCATTCGGCAGATGGCGTTAGTAAACTGAGTGGCAGAATGCGTCTTGCATTGCTAGCAGACAGTTATATTCTACTCCTGTAACAACTTGCGATCATCTGTTTCGAAGGGGCTGTCCATATATTACATTATCCCGATACGCGTGGACTCAGTGTTACAGTAGTCAACGGATTTAGGAAATTTGCATGCGGGCGCATACGATGATGCGGGACGAGAGGTTTCGACAAGATACCCGTACGATATGTGAATTTCTGGTTATTACGTCCGCATTAGACTACTTATAAGTCTGCATTTTTTTATAATAGCCGTCCGATTGCATTTCATCGCATTCTAATTTAAATTCTGTTCACATCTAAGCAGTAAAACATACCAGACTAACCGTTAAAATGTTTTAGCTACTGATGCTTAATTAAATTTTTTATGAATGTTTTACAGATGACTTCAGCTAAATAACATTTTGTGAGGGGTGGTAAAGAAGCTTATTACTTTGTAAGTACGCAGGGTAGGTTCCACGAAATGTAATAATTTTAGATATCTGTAGTTGCAAGAGGGGAGGGTGTCGAAAATAAGATTTTTGCGTGAATAAAGATTTTATAGATGGGCCCTGATAATAATTTATGTATTGTTACAGTAGTGCTGTCATGCTGGGTCAAATCATGTCGGTTTGAGAGTAACAAGAGATTATTATTATTATTATTATTATTATTATTATTATTATTATTATTATTATTATTATTATAAGAATCATTTATTTCCGTTTCAAACAGTGCAACATCAATTAACTGTGCGCGATGAACAGAGAACGCCTGACAAACACAGGCATAATGTGCTAATTGTTTCGTTCAACTAAAACTGGTGTAAATTAGACAGATCAGTCGTCCTCGACCCCGGTGAGTTGTGCGAATGTGCCTCTGAATGCTATGGCATTAAATCTTTGGGTGCAAATTGACAAACGTTGAAATAAGTGCAAAGTTTCCCGAGGGTCCCCAGAGACGGCAGTCATTCGGCGCCCCAACTCCATCAAGAATTCACGTCCTGTCCGATTGAGGGGGCCCAGCGATTCGATGGCGATGGGGACGAAATCATGGGTGGTCGGAAGGGTTGAATATTTAGCGCACTTCCGGTTCGCGGCATGTTCGGCTGCTCCTCCAGGCATTGATGACGTAATGCTGAGGTAGGAGGTAGCACATTATTATTATTATTATTATTATTATTATTATTATTATTATTATTATTATTATTATTACTACTACTATTATCATTATTAGGTCTATTGTTATGTATATTATTATTAGGCCTATTATCATCATCATCATTATTAATATTATTACTGTTATTTTAGCATTATTATCCATTGCGCTGGCTGGCACGAGACTCTCAGTCCTATTTCAATGTTTCGCAGTTGGATGTCGTAATATTATTTAAGGCATCAATAAAGCGTGTCTGACATTAATGTCCTTAATGCATCATTGATGAAGAGTTCATTTGAGTGCTATAATAATTAATTTACCGTGACAGCAGAAGTTAATCAGTTGCATCCGTTTGATTCGAATTGACTAGATTATTGGCGCCTTCCTGCTCTTGGTCTCGGCAGTCTATACGTGATCAATACAACCTGATTTTACTGTTCACCAGGGAGCAAATAAAACAATGATTCATTGGTTCATTTTGAACGGCGTTCGACCGAAGAGAACCAGCTTCCTCCGCCTTCAGTGGAATTGTTGATAGAACTTATGCCAGTGGCATTTTTTTATCGATTTTTCATATTGGCAATTTTATTTCTCCGATGGATTTTTCGTAGGTTTTTAAAACTATTTTTATCCTAACAATAATTATCAATTTACTCGTCAACGTATTTTTTCTCTATTCCATTATTGTCGTCGCTCTAAGAATGTAAATGACTTTTAATCAACACAAGTCATCCGCATACACGTCTAGACTATATTCCAACGTTTCCAAAGTGTCTTCAGAGCAGAACTGTATGATTCCGTGTGGGAGTAGAAGACAAAGGGTTCCGCGAGGCAATGGGGTAAAAAAAATGGTTGAATGCGTTGATTACACCCGACCAATCAAACTTTGTTCCATAAATCTCTCAAGTTTTTTTATTGTGCGGTGACTGTTCTGGGAACGCTCCTGAGTAGTTTTCTAGAAGGGGGCGTTAGATAGGCCATAGACTGACTGACTGACTGACTGACTTACTGACTTACTTACTTACTTACTAAATGAATAAATTAATTAATACGTTCAATTAAGCCTGCAGCTGATGGTTTATTATAACGGATCAGGTAAGTTATAGCGCAAACTTACACTTCGTTTACGGTTCATAGATTAATTTTAACATCAGACGACCTCCGCTCAACTTCTCTTTTCTTTCCGTAAAAATAGAAGTTGCTTTGCACTTGAGCAACGAGGGACCTTCACTCTCGTATGGTTTCCGAATGCTTTGGTTTCCCGGGCGCTCACCTTGTGCCGTCCAGTGCTTTGGAATTTATTGCCCAGTTCGGTGCGATTTGCCGATGCCTTATGGTCGTTCGGGTCTCAACTAAAGACTCCTTTGCTTCTGTTGGCATGGCAACCACCGTCGAATAATAACCAAAGGTTTCATTCAGATATCGGATTTCAACAACACGTCTGTCGGGATTCGCGTTTTTCTTCTTCTTCGCTACTGTTTCGCTGAATGGTATTTCGTTGATAGGTGTAGTATCGATTGATTGATTTTTGATGTGTCGATTATTGAATGTTGTTTTGATTTGTTGGTGTCATGTTGATTGATTTTTGTATTTAAGTGATTGGATTGTATTGATTGATTGGTGCTATGTCGTTTGAATGGTGTTATTCCAGTTGATTGGTGCTATCTTATTTGATTGGTGGTATGTCGTTTGTATGGTGTTATTCCATTCGATTGGTGTTATCTTATTTGATTGGTGCTACATGTATGTCGTTTGAATGGTGTTATTCCATTTTATTATCTTATTGGATTGGTGCTATTTCATTTGAATGGTATTACATGTATGTTATTGGATTGGTGTCGTGTGCACTATTAAAATGGCGCTATAGAAATGTGTAAAGATCAGACATGGAAACTAATCATAAGTAATATGTCAGAGTTGGAAGATCTTTCTTTCGGCCAAAGCTCGCAGACGACTTTCGTAACTAAATAATGAGAGAACAGTTGAGATTAATGGGGGACTAAAGTGGCAGAATAATAATTATAAGAAATTCCATTCAGCTAAAAATTAGCAAGTACTGTTGATGAGACTTGCGTAGTTGCCAAGTACACTCCACTGACGCAAATATCATTCATTCAATCAACCTTACAGTTATATAGCGCCCTGTCTAGAAAGCTACTCAGGTGCGCTTCCCAGCCCATCCCCGGCAACGTCAAAAGGAAGTCGTTCCAAATGAACGGCCCTACAACCGATGAAGATCGGCGTTGCCTGGTAGCTAAGCCTAAGGGAACCCGAGAAACTATAGGCAGCGTTGCCACACTAAAAAATGAAAAAACCCAAGTTGTAAAGTCGTAAAAACCCAAGAAAACCCAAGTTGCCCAAATCTTCGAAAATGTACAAAAAATTTAGGTCCGAAACTTCTGATGACCTTTTTTTAATCACCCGGACCAACAAATCTGTCAATTTATCGTCCGAAAATTCTGATGACCTTTTTTTCCCTCCGAAAACCCCCATTTCCCAAGTTCGGATCGAAAAACCTAAGACCTTTTGAAAAACCCAAGGAGTGGCAACGCTGACTATAATTATGAGTTCCCCTTCACAGCACAGCGAAGAGGTCGACGCGCTTCAACGTCAGAGACTGCCATGGGGCGACAGAGATCATTGCGTATGTTAGTTGGAGCGCATCGAAGGATGGAGAGTGAAAGCAAAGCAGCAATTCGATATGATGAGATACGTTGGACAACAACAGGCAACCGGTGCAACTGTACATCACTCATGTAGACGGAGACAGAAGGTATTTGCGCAATGAACCGAGCAGTCGAGAGCAGAACCCGATCTAATCGTCCGACGATCCCAAAGGGAAGGCCAACGCGGATTCGAGTCACAATGGTCATTTATTCGAAAGGTAACAAAGGCATACACATATTGCAAGACGCACAGCTTTCGCTGTATTATATGTAGTTGCATATTTGTATGTATGTATGTATGTATGTATGTATGTATGTATGTATGTATGTATGTATGTATGTATGTATGTATGTATGTATGTATGTATGTATGTATGTATGTATGTATGTATGTATGTATGTATGTATGTATGTATGTATGTATGTATGTATGTATGTGTCGTGGTTATATTAAATGATTATCAAATTAAACACTTGCTATGCATGTTTAATTATTAATTATAGGTAGTAGTTAAGCAAGACAATTTAATTGGCGAGTTTAGGTAATATGTGTGGCAACATATAAAATATTAATACATAAAACCAATGACTGCAGCTAAGCGCATTAACGAGTGGTCAAGGTTACCATGCCAACAAAGGACGCTAAGCTTATTCGTGATTGGTGCAAACTGGAAGCGAATGACGTGACGATATAAAAATGACGTCAGCGAAGTGGACGTTGAGAGTTTTGACTCTCTACAGGTATATCTGGAAATGATGGTTGATTCGCTGCGGTGATCCATCTAAAGTTGTGATTTCCAGAGTAGAGACGAAGGTAATTGAACTGTTCGGACTATCAACCGACAGTTCAAAGTATTGTGCATTAGGTGCAACGAAATTTGAATGAGAAATTTGCGTTAATGCATAGTAATCATCGTGTGAAGTGTGAGACACTTGCGAAGATAACGAACTCTTAGGCAACTGTCTGAAGAGTCGTGTAATTTGAATCGGCTAGCGAACAGCTGATTCGGCGTGTGAAGTACGAAGGACGTTTGGTCAACTGGAGAAGAGCTGTGAGGTGAATGCGACGATTCATCTTGTGTGCAACTGATTCACGGCAAGATACGAGTAAGGCGATTGGTGTGGTTGCTTCCATGACTACATTTCAACCGTCTGATCAACATTCTTGACTGCGACGATTGGACGACGGAGAGGAGCCGAAGACATTCGAGTTTCATACAACTCGACAGATAAGCGCAAATATAATATTTACTAAGTAACTCGCCACACTAGGTAAATAGGATTGTTATTTGTTTGTGCATTTGAATGATATTGAATAACTTTATTCTATTATATATTTCATAAGAAACTGGGAGTTTGTTGAATTTGGAAGAATTTCTTGAGTAAGTTAAACCCAACCGATTAACCACTAGGATAAAAAGTGCCCTTTAACACGGGATACGACAGTATGTATGTATGTATGTATGTATGTATGTATATACGGGCCTTCTCTCCCCGTAATTTTTGTATATAAGGGGAAGATGGTTGTTGGTTTATTGAATTGGTGATTGTAGAGTTTTCTCCAATAATTCTGGAGGCTCCATTACAGTGTAGACAATGAACTTGGAAGTCGACATTCTGTTCAATGATTTCTTTATTCAGCTCGATGACAACTACTCTTTATTGTTAACCCACTAAATCGAACGTTCTTCACATTACAAATTTTCAATATATATTTTGGCACTGTGCTGCAGTCACAGTGCTTATTATCTAATGCCAAAAGTTATCTATTATTAAATTCTGCTACACTGCGTTGTCGCTGCAAGATCACTCAGATACAACTAATACTGCGTTGTCGTCGCAGGATCACTAAGATACCTCATACACTGGCAACGGGCCTTTTATAATGAATTACACATTCGATGTAGACAGCTAGCTCTATAAGTCTTCTTGACTAACTATGTGACTACCCCTCCTTACCCATCTAGGTCTGCCTAGGTACCGCTATCATGAGTGCCTGAGGATGCCCCGCCGACTATGTCGCTCCCGACGCCTGACGTCACAGATTTTATATTTAAGATATATTTAATAGAGGTGGTTAATCTAAATCCAATTAGATTTTCTCTCGTCTAGCTGTTGACATCCAAACTACCCTATCTCTAACCTTCCTACTAGGCTGTCTGATCTCCCATGTTTCTCCTATTGCCCTGCATTGCTCTGTCTTACTATGTCTTCCCCTATCAAATTTGTTTACTGCTCTCTCCTCCAATCCCTAGTCTGCCTGCTTGCTCTATGCCTAGCTCCTATCCACTGTCTGTCCCATTGTCTGTCTTCCCTTGAATTTCCCTTGTAAGGGTTTTCCGAGGTTCTGTCCTCCAAAACCTTCCTCTTCCTGCCTACCTGCCTTCTTGGCCTAGCCTACCTCTCCAGGCTTTCTCTTACGTCTGCCTCTGCCTCTTAGGCTTAACCTACCCCCTCCATGGTTTTAGCAAAGCCCTCACAGACCCCCCTACTACGGAAGTTTGTGGCCCCTGCCACATATGATAACTAATTAATTAACTAATTACACAACCAAATACTTAACTTAATTACTTAACTGGCCTTGCAGTATGAAATTATACCAGAAAGTAAAATCGAGATAATACTGGGAAAAAAAACCCCGAAAGCGAAAGCGATACAGATAGTATGCGACTTCTGATGAAATGATTAAAGAATATAACTGGATAATGATAGTCTCATTCAGATACCTAGAGTTATAGAACAATGGCAAAACACATTTGAAATCAGGTAAACTAGCGCTATGACGGTTGACATGGTGGTATCAGATGCGAAACGACGTAAACAGATTTCTGACAACAGAGGTCGCAACACGTCTTTCGTAATGTTCTGATTTGATGACCACGGCTGAGATGAGCAGACGCTGCACTTGTGTAACGTGCGAAGCTTGACTTGGCAAGAGTCTCTGTCTCATCAGCTCGCTCGGTCATTCCATCATAGCGGTACATACAACATTGCAAAACACACACACGTGAAAACAAAAGAAATTTATGCAGAAATCAAGCATAGACTACCAATCATTTCTGAACTGTTATAGGGCTCTCATGTGCATAATCCTATGCGATACTCGTATCCGATCGCATGCTGAAATTAACTGCTTGGTCTTGGTGGATTTATTGTAAATTGCTGACTGCATGACTTGTGGATAATACGTCAAAGGCTGATATAGGCTAGTCGCCTCTGACCCGCTACGATGGTTTATTTTGCTTCCTTACTTTAATGAAGTGATATTAATTGTACAGAAATATCGTCATCAGCTGGCTATCTGTTACATGCACTGCGCTCTTGGACGCGCGTTCATAGAATCAAACGTGTCTGACAACATCTTGCTGCAACCTCTCTCATGTGACTCAGTAATAAAAATTAAAAAAAATCGGAATAAACCTGTGCGACATGCACTTCAACTATGCTCTGCGTGCGCGTTCCGGCACGGCTTCAAACTCAACGACTCTCGACAATGCTCGGCTGATCTGGGGAAAATCCGTCCCACGATAGCGCTAAGTAAATCTCGCTTCACACCAGAGAACTTGACACCTCAACGTTAAAATAAGACACTTGATCCTCGTAAACTCTACGTTTTCAGAAACTCAGCTACACAGTAACGATAATAACAAGCAGATAGAAATAACTTGCCCTGCGCAATAAAAGAAACTCCCTCAATAGCTAAGGCCCGATAAGATGCCCATACAGATTGTACAACCGTGTAGGAAAAGTCATGCAGCGTTAATTCGTCAGCGGTAAATAGTCTAGTGAATGTAATCTTTCCAACTAATGGTCTCCCAGCATAGACATAGAAGTAGTACAACAGACATGATGTGCGCTAGAACTACAGACAACCTCAGTGCATGCCTGGAGAGAGCGTTATCTGATATGCCTCCTCTGAATGTTGCAGCTGAACTAGTATCTGAACTAATGTGGCCGCTTCTATCATTCTGCCGTGCAAAGCAAAACTACAACGCCGATAACAATAGGTTAACTAGGCACGTCCACATACAACTCTATACACAATTAACGGTTGATTGATCGAGTGCTTGATTGATTCACTGAACTGATGGAACGAGGTTGTTTAACTTGCTTAGAACTTAAATCAGTTGCGCAACGAACCTGCTTAGTTGCATTCGAAAGTTTGTTACAACGAAAGTACAGAGAGATGAATGAACGAATGTATGATTATCAATGAGAAATGCATGTCAGCGTAATGAAGTGACTGAACGAATATGTGGATTGTTAGTAGCCCTGTATTACCCTGGAATTCAGTAGATACACTCTCGGTGGAGATTGAACGCAGGAATCGACCTCGTCCCTGTCACGTCGTTCGGCTGTGTCGTTACCCCAGCGGCGGTCGTTGGATCGAAAGATAAACGGATTATTGGAGCAGAAGTGTCTGGTGTGAACAGACATTGGAGAGCGATTGGATGGTCCGGTAGAAGAAATGCGATGATGGCGCTGACTGGAATCCGGCTTCATGCTGTCGAGCGAGAGTTGATATGTAGACCGACAGCTGCGCAGAAGACCCGATGCGTTTATTTCAGCACCAGCGTTAGGCTGGCCGTGAGCTGACGCGTGATGCATGGTGGTTACCGGAACAGCAGTTGACGTCTGTCGTACTGCGCGGTGATGCGTGGCGATGGCGTGTTGACGTGTCTCGCTGACATATGGACGCGGAAGACCGGACGGCCTCCGTCGTCTTGTTTGAAGCGATCGCATACGTGAATTAGTGATGTCGATGGGTGGCTGGGTGGGGAACGGATGGATGGGCGAGTTGACGGTGCGTTCGGAGGAGTGCACGTGTGGACTTGCCTTCGTGTGTTCGGGTATGCGCGGACATCGGTGACCGTGGACTGCTTCTGGATTGTAGAGTGGATGTATGACTTGTAGCACTGGCTAGCGTTGTAGAATCATAGTCAGACCGTAAAGAATGTGCTGGTAGTTGACTGGAACTGACATGGTATGGCTGCAGAGTTTCGCTGTTCATTGACGATTACTTTTATTACGGTACTCTCATAAGAAGAGAGGTTCCGTATCTTTACTGCTGTAATGTACTCACATATCGAGTCTGGTCAGAGTTTGTTTCGGTAGTTACTGTGGCTGGTTCGATTGTTCTTCCTCTCTGTAGGTGATGATGATGACGCTGACTCGTTGGCTGGAAAATTAGAGTTTCTGTGTGTCGACCTGCGATTCTTCCTCAAGTACGGGAATCTTCTGGCCGCCATGATGTAGTAACTTCTTTGGCGCCAGTCGGTTGCTCCACCAACTATACGGGCCTTCTCTCCCCGTAATTTTTGTATATAAGGGGAAGATGGTTGTTGGTTTATTGAATTGGTGATTGTAGAGTTTTCTCCAATAATTCTGGAGGCTCCATTACAGTGTAGACAATGAACTTGGAAGTCGACATTCTGTTCAATGATTTCTTTATTCAGCTCGATGACAACTACTCTTTATTGTTAACCCACTAAATCGAACGTTCTTCACATTACAAATTTTCAATATATATTTTGGCACTGTGCTGCAGTCACAGTGCTTATTATCTAATGCCAAAAGTTATCTATTATTAAATTCTGCTACACTGCGTTGTCGCTGCAAGATCACTCAGATACAACTAATACTGCGTTGTCGTCGCAGGATCACTAAGATACCTCATACACTGGCAACGGGCCTTTTATAATGAATTACACATTCGATGTAGACAGCTAGCTCTATAAGTCTTCTTGACTAACTATGTGACTACCCCTCCTTACCCATCTAGGTCTGCCTAGGTACCGCTATCATGAGTGCCTGAGGATGCCCCGCCGACTATGTCGCTCCCGACGCCTGACGTCACAGATTTTATATTTAAGATATATTTAATAGAGGTGGTTAATCTAAATCCAATTAGATTTTCTCTCGTCTAGCTGTTGACATCCAAACTACCCTATCTCTAACCTTCCTACTAGGCTGTCTGATCTCCCATGTTTCTCCTATTGCCCTGCATTGCTCTGTCTTACTATGTCTTCCCCTATCAAATTTGTTTACTGCTCTCTCCTCCAATCCCTAGTCTGCCTGCTTGCTCTATGCCTAGCTCCTATCCACTGTCTGTCCCATTGTCTGTCTTCCCTTGAATTTCCCTTGTAAGGGTTTTCCGAGGTTCTGTCCTCCAAAACCTTCCTCTTCCTGCCTACCTGCCTTCTTGGCCTAGCCTACCTCTCCAGGCTTTCTCTTACGTCTGCCTCTGCCTCTTAGGCTTAACCTACCCCCTCCATGGTTTTAGCAAAGCCCTCACATGTATGTATGTATGTATGTATGTATGTATGTATGTATGTATGTATGTATGTATGTATGTATGTATGTATGTATGTATGTATGTATGTATGTATGTATGTATGTATGTATGTATGTATGTATGTATGTATGTATGTATGTATGTATGTATGTATGTATGTATGTATGTATGTATGTATGTATGTATGTATGTAGGTATGTATGTATGCATGCATGCATGCCATGCATGCATGCATGCATGCATGCATGCATGTATGTATGTATGTATGTATGTATGTATGTATGTATGTATGTATGTATGTATGTATGTATGCATGTATGTATGTATGTATGTATAATTATATTGTATTCTTTTGGCCGATAGTTTATCGTTCTTCGATACATGATATAGCTCACTAGAGGCGCTGTTGCACGGAAACTGTTATATATAAATATATATATATATATATGTATATATATATATATATATAGGGTAGCATTCAAAGTACAGCGACTGCTTATAATAGTACGCTGCGTCTATTAAATATTTTACAGCGGATAATGGCTTTCTAGCCATAAACACAACGCAGCTCCGAAATAAATCAGCTTTTGCCGTCCATTTAATTTCTACGGGTATGGAAAAAAGATTGAAATATGTCCTGAAAGCGCTATAACTCAATCGACTAGAAGCAATTGCGAGCTTCCGTTTTGAATTTCACTGAATCCATGGCAACTATAAAGCAACGTAGTAAACATTGCCGATTTACGGCCAAGACTGCAACTCAAAATGATCTATGTAACCCAACGTGACCCCAAAGTGTGTTCCGCGAAACTCTTTAGTTTCGTGGGGAGAAGACTAGGTTTCCGTGATGAAAATGTTTGAAAGCGTTTCTTGAATGTCTTGTTGCGTAGTAAATCAGAAATTGAGTTTGCTTCAAATGCTGCGTGAGAAAATTTCAACTAAAATAGCTTCCACTTGTATCATCTTTCATGTTGTAGAATTCACTTTGGCAGCATAGGCGTAACTTTCTATTGTGACGGTGGTGTCCTGTCACCACCACTTTTAAAAGTGGTCGTGACAGTCACCACCACTTTTGGTCTTCCACATAAATATTTTTTCACATGAAAGCATTTCACTGTCTAAGATAATAGGCTATTCGCCAATAACATCGCAATGGCGCCAAAGCTGATAGATGCCTCCATAGTGTGTTCACTGTCCACAGTCGTGTCCGTAAATTCTCAGGAGGAAAGGGAAGGAATTCTCTTGCCGCTTTAAACTTGGGGATGGAACGTGTAACAATTCACTACCGCAAATCGTTATGGCTCCGAACAGTGGCTCACAAAACCATTCGGAATCATCATTCGTGGAACTGCCGTATCTTAACTCAGCAAAAGTTGACTCAGACCTTAGGGAAAGGAGAGCAAGCTAGACGACTGTCTCTTGGATGATTTAATTGCGCGAATGAATGGATACTGGGACTTTATACTCTTTGGGCTCATTCAGCAGAAGTCCACAACATAAATTATACAAAGTTGGTCGCTCAGAGCAAACCTTTCTGAACAATTGGAGCGTGGACGGTTTTAAGAGGAATGTGACGTACCCTTCAATAATATATCATCCATCCTATTAAGACTGGTTGGTCAGATAAAAGAGTGGACAGCTAGGCCTAATTATTAAGACAGCTGTGACATATAAAATATATCCATGGACGTATACCTATTACACACAAAATTATGCATGGGAAAAGAACGCTTTTAGAAAAGGAGAAGACAAAGAGACCAAATTCAGTTCAACTTAGGACCCGATACGGCATTCGATTTTACAAAGACATCGGGCCTATATAATTTTAAATAAATAAAATTGATAAATAAAGTGCTACCAGTAGGCTACGTGTAAAGGAGCGCCGTTGAAATTATTTGAACAATCTTATCCGTCGCTTTCCAAGTTACCAGCTGGAATGGCGTGATGTAAAGACTAGTACAACTAAGCAAACAGTGCAAATGCACACTATAATTATCTTGAGATAGAACTGGAGTGGCGATTGAGACAAAGGAATATAATAGGAGAAATGTGGATAAAATTTGTGAAAGAGCTATGTTTTGACTTTTGAGCATTGATTTTTAGTGGACGAAAAGATCGTAAAGCGCACTAGGCCTAGCGAGAGACAGGAAAGGCGGAAAGAGTGAGAATGAAGAAGGAAGAGAGGTACGAGGGAGGGTTCTCACCAGATTTTATATTAGGCTAGATTCGTATCTGGGGAGTGGTCCGAAGGGGTAGAGGAAGCCGAGGGAAGGGAGAAATTGTGAGTAGAGGATTAGTCACCACCACTTTACCGTGGAAAGTTACGCCCATGTTTGGCAGGCCATGATTCATTGCTGTGACATTAATTAAAATCTGTAATTGGTCTGATGTATACATGCATGCGCTATAGTTCGCGAGAATATAGTGTGCTTAGGTCGAGGGTTTCGTAAACATTGTAATTTTCAAGAAATTGGGAAGCATTGGTATTTGCATATTGTCACGTTTTTCATAGTTTCGTCGACTTTCTTCTTTTCGTCTGTGTTTGTTTCCTATGTTTCTTCTTTCCTCTCTTCCTGGAAACTACTACTAACCTGCCTTCTTTCCTTTCTAACTCCATTCCTTCCTTTCATCCTCCTTCCTTCCGTCATTCCTACTGTCTTACCAGTTACCACCATTCCATCCTTACCAACATGTTTTTCTTTTGTCTTTCTTTCACGTCTTCCTTCCTTTCATCCTTCTTCCTTCCTTCCTTCCTTCATTCCTTCTTTCCTTCCTTCCTTCCTCCCTTCCTTCCTTCCTTCCTTTCTTCCTTCCTTCCTTTCTTCCTTTTTCCTTCTTCGGTTCTTTCCTGATCAGTTATTTTATTTCTTCCATCCATCCTTTCTAATTAATTTTTTTTCATTTTACCCGTTCTTTCTACTATCCTTCCTCTTTTCGTTCTTTCTTTCTTTCACCAGTCCTTTATTCCTGCACTCATTCCTTAGTACTTTCCATGCATCATCTCTTCTTCCCTTTCCTCCTCCTTCCATTCGTGCGTTTTCTGCCCTTCGCACGAGTCCAATTATTGTGTAATAACCCGAACGTTATTCATTTCTGAATCATCATCGTCATCATCATCGTCATCATCAGCATCAGCAGCAGCAACAGCAGCAGCAGCAACAGCAACAACAACAAGTATTTAACCATCATAATCATAATCATCATCATCATCGACAACAACAGCAACAACAACAACAATAACAACAACTATATCACCATCATCATCGTCATCACACGGCCAACAACACCACCACCACCACCACCATCATCATCATCATCATCATCATCATCATCATCATCATCATCACAATCATCATCACCACTCTTCGTCCACTGCACCCTTCATAGTTCCCGACCAAACAGAATCCGCGTACAACTATAGAAACGCAGGCAGAGAAATAGATGTCTACTCGGCTGCAGCCGAGGCAAATAAAACGCCCATCAAAGTATCACCCATCTTAAAAGCTTTGCGCCATTTAAGCCAACGAACGGATTACGAAGGTGTTTGTTTGACCCGTCCGTCTCTGACTGCCCCCCTCCACCCCACCCCCCCCCCCCCCACCACACCCTCAACCCACCCACCCCGTCCAAGTCGACCGTCGTAACTTTCATGGCTTTCACGGTCGTCATATGCTACAGAGATCTACACTCTGCCTCGGTCTCCGCCTCATATGACCGATGTCTGACGTTTATATGTCTTTACGGTCGTCAGTACCAGCGCCCCCTTATTACCGCCGACCAACCCTCTTTATTTATCTGCCCGAGTGGGACCGTTCAAACGTAAATAGTGACCGGTGAAAGTTTCTCCCCGCGCGGCATAAAACCCTCGACCGCCAGATCAGCCCTATTCAGAGGGCGCGATCATAGAGGCCCTATCGGAAAGATGCAGGCGACTGAGGCGAGTGCCTTGCTGAGAATGCTGACCCCTCCCTCTCCCTCCATCCCTCTTCCTCCCTCTCTCTCTCGGCTCGTGTGTAGTTAGGGTCCGCTATGGATCCGGTTCAAATCTAACGACCTGTCGCCGCCGTCGTCCACTGTCGACTCCTTTACGAATAATCGATGGCAATCCAAACGCTCAGCGTCCCTACGGCTGAATGGGATTATGGGACACGCTGGCGATAAAAACGCCACCGCTTCTATAACGTCTCAACCCTACTTAGTCATCATCGTCATCGTTCGACGCCGCAGAACAAGAATACGACGCGGACGCCGCGCGAATTTCGTGCGATTATTATCGAATCGCGCCGCAGCTGCAGCGAGCTGTTTCTGATCTCAACTGGTGCAGTAAGATTAACACGATGCCGACTGACAGCTAAAGCCTCGGCGTTGAACAACAAAGACTGAACGGACGGATGGACGGACGGTGGAAGATGATGCTTCTCTATATTCTAATCTAACGTCTATGCACCGCGCATCTGACTCGGCAATGGCGTCGTTGATTTGCTGCTCCCTCCTTAACTAATCCCATCCATCGTCGACGATTCTTTGTTGAAAGCCGAGCGCACGCAGACGTCCGAAAAATCGTCGACATGAAAGCAACGGTGTATTATATGTAGATACTAGATAGTGTAATTGCGCGAAAATACCATATTCCAAACTGACAATGAGGCGCCGATATATCAAGCGCGCGCACACACACACAGTTGTATAGTTTTATGTGCACACACACACACACACACACACACACACACACACACACACACACACACATGATTCGGACATGTCTAATTTTATATATATTGTGTGTGTGCGACTGTGCGTGCATGACTGTGTGTTTGTTTTGTTCGTGTTTGCCGAAAGGGAGGCTGCATGAGAAAAATTCCCAGAGGCGTCGGAAATTATAGGGCCCATGCAGGTGGCTGGGTATAGCTATACAAAGTTTATAATTTTGAAGCCTTTTTAAAATAAAATCATCATCATCATCATCATCATCATCATCAATATCCTTAGGCTCAATGCCCGTAGGAGTCCGATGCCACTCTCTGTCTGAGTCTGTCTAATGCCATGTTGCCCAGCTTCAACCGGTCCGATACCATTAACATCTTGGAGCATCTAAACAACCTTGTCTGATTGAAGAGAATCTTGAAAAGAGGCACGAAGGACAACGTGGGTCAATGCCCGTTGTGTCCCACGCTCTCTCCCCCGACTCTCTCCATCGGTCTGTCCTGACCGACCTGTGCATGTCTGCTTCACATCATGACACCTTGAAGCATCTGGGTAGCTATGTTACTTGTGTCGTGGTTTTGGCGGATTACAATCGTCTTGGTTTTTCACTGCCAGCGTATCGCCACCCATCTGGCAAACCTTCCTCATTGTGTCCGGGCTTAGGACCGGCACAGGGACGTTGTTGGTTCCCTGTGGCAGAGGATGCATGCAGTTTAACGTCGTGCCCAGGACACTAAAATAAAATACACAATTTTGAAACAAACAACTGAATGAAATCATTATTATAGTTGTAAATATCAATGCATTATCGCACGGTCCTATACGGCTATAGTACAGTGTAGACCTGCCCACATTTTGCTATTTCAATTTTTAAAATTCTCTCATAAAGCGAAACGATAGTTTAGGGACCGGGATGACTCCACCCAGTACCCGAGGGCCCGCACTGTCGTAAGCTTATGCTGAGAGTAGGCCTACGTTAGCGGGTCTACAACGGCAGGCCGCGCTATTCCAGAAGCAGCCATCAAATAAACACACAGTCACACGGTAACACCGAAGGAATTATTAGCGAAACACTCTCACGTTTACTGGCTCTCATGAGCAAGCTGCTCTCTCTCTCTCTCTCTCTCTCTCGGGAGCACGACGAACGCCCGATTGTCCAGGTCCCAGATTACCCTTTCCCCGATACAAACTCCCCGATTACAAACTCCCCGATAGGCCCAACACCCCGACAGACCCAAGTCCCCGAATATGCAACTAATCCCAAGTCCTCGACAGGCCCAAGTCCCCGATTGGTGATTTAATCTACACGTAAGACTATTTAGTGTCAGTCTGTATAGGCTAAAGAGTTATGGCGGACATTCATCATTGCTGCTCGCGCAGGTCCAGGCTCATCATGGATGTGCAGTGACGTGGGACGTTTTACTACACTCCCCTCTTCATCTGTCGTAACGTACACAGAACATCGCATTTCGCGACGACGCTCGCATTCCCACAGAATTAAAGTATAGTATTTCCATTCTTATATAACTTGTTTTTGTTATAAAAGTAGCCTAAGTAATTTAAAATCTTTTTACCAAGCTGCGTCGTAGAAAATTCTCCACGTTGCATATCCATTTCCGGAATCTAGTTCTTCTACAATTAATTCTGACTTTATGTATAATAATACTTTCTTCATTTGGTTCTTATATATGTCGGTTAGGGTGGTTGCATCTCTAATAGAAAATTTTCAACTTAATATCTCATATTTCTCCAACCCGGCCTTCCGTGCCACTTGGTCTAAAACCTATGTAGCCCAAAAATTATCAGAATTAAAAAATATTTAGGACTTGCGCAACGTCGTTGAAGTTTAGTATTTTACAAATAATTGTCGTAATTTTGAGCATAAGTATTATTTACTTCAAAGTCTTAGAATTATAGTTTTCTGACATAAATACTTTATGATTTTTACTTAGGCACAGCTGAAAGATATATTCTACAATATTATTGTCATCAGTGATTGCTAATTATTTATTTTTATGAGCATTTTAGCGGTAATTGACAAGTGAGAGAGAATTCCTGCGAAAAATGATCTATTCTGTCCAATGTTATGATCTTTTATTAGTTACATTCCAAGTCATCAATGCACTACCGTACACAATACACATAGTCTTACATACATTAGGCATATTATTATATTTTAGGCTGTATAGTATCTCATGCATTGCAGAATTTATCATGTATTAGGCCCTATAAGCTTACAGTGTTATGATGCAAATGTTCTATGTAATTGTTTGTGTTCCAAACAACGATATCCTTGCTCTCCCTTCCTGTTCGACCTGTTGTAAAGGCTTACAGACATGTTTTTATCTTCACCACTTGAACATGCTTTGCTTGCTCATTGCTGAACTTGTTTCCAACAACGCCATGCATAATTATTATTAACATATGCAGCATTATAGGGGCATTATTTAAATGTCTGCATCTAATAGTGAGAAGGCGATGCCGATTACAATAGCGTTAGCGGTAATGTCGCATGCTAGAGGATAGAGGAGAGCTTCAAAGGTTCCAAGCTCCCATTTTGAAGAGACGTCTAGCAGAGAACTGCTCAAAGTACTGCTCCATCATCATAAGCGTGAAAAACTTGGCATCAGGGACAATATCACTCAGACTACTAAGCAGCTTCTTTGACAAAGTTCCAACTCAGGAGACGGAGCATATCTGGAAGCTGGAGACCGGCAAGGTTTAAAGAAGCTAGCATCGGCTGCAAACCCCTCAATAACAGTAGCCTAAATGGACGACGAGAGCAATTTACTGCTTGAGGATGTTGCTATTTCAAGACAAGTATCCTCTAGGCTACAGCAACGATTATAGTCAAAGAATCGGGTCATCTTATGACGAATATGTGTGGGAGCATCCGGAAATAATTAATTAAGCTTATTAGTCTATTTGGGACATGCAACTACATGGCCGCCATTAGTTTCAAACCCCACCAGCATTCAGCAACCACTGATCCTAGGAACGATCTAGTACAGTAACTGCTGTTTTATCTCTCTTTATATCCACGGAAGGTCATTGCTGATCCCGATGTGACACCCTTTGGCCGAAATCTCTGGTATTTATCCAAGCCTTTTGGCAAGCTTAGGTTTCTTTCACAATGACATGTCATTGGGAGAGAAGAAATTGATCATAGCAGTTCTAGTAGACAAAGAAGGTTCTGAGATCCACAAACGTATACAACAACTCTTCTCCCAACCATTCGCAAAAAAGGCTAGATCGACATCATTTCGTGATAAATTCAACCCATGACCTGTTCTGCATCTTGAATTAAACTACTAGATGCACTTCTGGAACACGATCCAGTTAAGCGGTCGTATAAAGCATGAAGACTGCATGAAGAGCTCGAGAAGCTGGAGATCCATAAAGGTTATCAGTGATCTAGCTTAGGTGTCACTCTTATTCAGCATTTCAATGCTTCAAGTACAAGGAATGAACAACAAAAACAATTTATATCAGAAGTTATATAAGAACATCGCAACTCGTTCTCAGCGCAAACAAAAGAGAGTGCCGCAGAGTCTTCAAGGTCACATTGACATTGATTAAATACCTAAGCAGCAATAATAATAATTGCAATCTTGATCACCAAACAGTGTAATCATTGGTAATCATGTATGCAATAATATAGTCACATTGTATTGAATTCTGATTTGAGGATGCATGGTTTATTATGCTTGCATTCAAGTTTTCGCTTCTTTGGTACATGGTGAAACTTTGATGATGTTGCGCAAGTCCTAAATATTAATATTTTCTCTCACAACTTTTTGTGTGATGTTTCTGGATGGAATGGCACCAAAAGCAAACTTGGAGAACAGTAGATTCCAACTTTCATTTCTAACGACCACCCTAATGTCGGTGCTGCTCGAATAACCGGCTTTGCTTGTATTCAGCTCAGTTTCCGTCAACCGATAAGGCCCAGATTATTAGTGTCACCCTCTATAGGCCTAAGTGTAGATTAAGTTACCAAGTTTCATTAAATAGATACGAATACGCCTTCATTAAACAAGTGACATGCAATAGGCCTGCGTGAACGACATTATGAAGCCTATACAGACTGACACTAAATAGTCTTACGTGTAGATTAAATCACCAATCGGGGACTTGGGCCTGTTGGGGACTTGGGATTAGTTGCATATTCGGGGACTTGGGTCTGTCGGGGTGTTGGGCTTATCGGGGAGTTTGTAATCGGGGAGTTTGTATCGGGGAAAGGGTAATCGGGGACCTGGACAATCGGGCGTTCGTCGCAAACCCTCTCTCTCTCTCTCTCTCTCTCTCTCTCTCTCTCTCTCTCTCTCTCTCTCTCTCTCTCTCTCTCTCTCTCTCTCTCTCTCTCTCTCTCTCTGTCTCTCTCTGTCTCTCTCTCTCTGTCTCTCTCTGTCTCTCTCTCTGTCTGTCTCTCTCTCTCTCTCTCTGTCTCTGTCTCTGTCTCTCTCTCTCTCTCTGTCTGTCTGTCTGTCTCTCTCTCTCTCTCTCTCTCTCTCTCTCTCTCTCTCTCTCTCTCTCTCTCTCTCTCTCTCTCTCTATAGGTCCATGGGTGTCCGTATTTAGAAGCAAAAGGAGGCATTTATTATTTGTCACAAGTCTTTTCCCTCTTCTTCTCTACGTGTGACCTTCAGTCTCTTCGGAAGCTTCTTCGTATAAGTTCGTGGTAGCGTAGGCCTATCCCTAGATAACTGTTTCATTAGCTAAATGGCTAGGTTAAAGAATCTACAGTCTTTCACTGTTTTGTTAACCAACAACGACGACGTGTTTAACTCTTCTTATTATACTCCAAAATCCGATATAAAGTAAAACGATCAGCAACAACACAACAATGACTACACTTGCGTTATCATAACAACTACACGACTACTATCTTCATCAGTCTACTCTATCGCAACTCAACAACAACTCTTACAGCCTATCTCAACGGCTCTCAACACGCAACTCTCCTTCTTCACTTCCACTCCCTTCTTGTACAATTAACGTACGCTCGTCTAGACGTCACGTGCTGTCCAGACAATCACCTGTGCAGACGCCGCGCGGCAATTTGCACCTGGCCTACTTACGTCGCTGTACGACAATCGGCGTGCACTGATTAAATTAGCTGACATTACCTCCTTCCTTTCTTTTGAAGAGAGCTAATTAATCTTAAAAATTAGCGAACGTATAATGCTTAAACTAAATACAAACAATTCTTATACTAAATGCAATCACAAAATACCTTATACTACAATCTCGATAAGCAGTCTGCTACTACATTCAACCTTCCTTTCTTATAGTTCAACAGAATGTCAAAATTTTGCAATGATAAAGACCATCTGACTAACTTAGCAGACTTCGACATTGACTCAGTCAAATAAACTAAAGGATTATGATCAGTGAACACATTAATCTTGGAACCAATAATGATTTCTTTCAATTTGTTTAAAGCCCATATGATTGCATAGGCTTCCTTCTCAATCGTCGCCCATCTCCTCTGGGTATCTGTCAGCTTCTGGCTGATAAATGAAACGGGACGTTCTATCCCCTCATCGTCCACTTGTGACAGCACAGCCCCCACAGCAAAATCACTGCTATCACAGTACAAATTAAATGGTTTGCCAACCTCGAACATGTACAGAATAACATTCGATAAAACAATTTCTTTAAGAGAATCAAAAGATTTCTGGTGGTCCTCAGTCCAAATAATGTTCTCAGGTGTCTGCTTGCTAGTTAAATCTGTCAATGGTTTAGCAATCTCAGCAAAATTACAAATAAATTGTCTGTAGAAACCAAAGAATCCTAACATTTGCTTCACTTGCTTCTTCGTTTCAGGGTTTTTAAATTAATCAAACTGTCAATCCTATCTGGATTCATCATCTTCTTCCCTGAACCAATGAGGTGACCGATGAATTTCACCTCACTCTTACCAAACACACATTTCTTCAAGTTCAAAGTTACATTATGCAGTCTTATTTGTTTCAAAAACAATTCTAAATGTTTCAAATGAATGTTCCAATCATCAGAATGTACTGCAATGTCATCAACATAGGGTTCAGTAAATGCATTAATCGGTTGCAAAATCATGTTTATTGCTTTTACAAAAGTCCGTCCAGAGTTAATCATTCCAAAAGGGACACGTGTAAATTCGTACAGTCCACTATGGGTAACGAATGCGGTTTTCCATTGGTCGGATTTCTTCACCGGACAAGTCCAGTAAGCACTGCGACAGTCCAAGACGGAAATAAACTTGGATTTCCCGACTTTGCTCAGCACATCGTTGACGATCGGCATGGGGTATCGACAATTTTCAGTATATGAATTCACGTACCTGTAGTCGCACGCGAGTCTCAAGGATCCGTCCTTCTTCTTGACGATGACCAGCGGACTTGCCATTCTGCTCGACGACGGCTGAATGATGTTTGCTTTCAGCATCTCTCGTATTTGTTTGTCCACTTCTGCGCGGTATATCAACGGTATTCGATAAGCCGTGAACTCCTTCTCTCGAAAGTCTGGTCTCAGCACCACTTCGTGTTCTACCAATGTACATAATCCAGGTTTGTCCGAAAATCTGTCTGCATATCGGTTCAGTACATCCAGTAGCTGTTTCTGTTGCTCGCTCGTAAGATGTCCGATCTGTTCATAGTCCAATTGCAGCGATTTCTGTGTCGTCTCTGCATGGTCTTCTTTCAATGGTAGCTCTACCACTGATCCGAATTCGTCGTCCTCTTCCACGATGAGACCACACGATAATGTTCTTGCGATGAACTTCCTCATTTTGTTGGCATGGACGATTCGTCGGCCGTTTTCATTCATGTCCACCAGATACGAATACTTGGATCTTCTTTGTAGCACTGTACATGGACCATGCCATCGTGAGATCAATTTATTGGTTGACGTTGGATACAGGACGATGACGTTTTCTCCTGGTTCGAATTCTTTATCCTTGGCCCTCTTGTTGTATTGACTGGCGTATTGTTTTTGCTTTTCCTCTGCACAATTCTCAGCAAATATCAAAGCTTTCTCCATGTCTGCTCTTAAGTTCTTCAGGTACTTTGCTGGTTGTACTCCAATGTTTGGCGGTAGATTTATTTCTTTGGTCCAGGTTTCCTTTAAGATAGTTAATGGTCCTCTTGGCATTTTTCCATACACCACGCTAAACTCTGATCCTTTGTCTTCAGCGATCCTCCACCACGACTTCAGTGACTCGTCATTTCTCTGCTGCTCCTCGAATTTCTTCGCATCTTCCAGCTGTCTTTCATCGTTCGAATTCTCTGTGAACAAGTCCCTCATACTTGTCTCCAGTTCAGCGTCGCTTCCGGAATCTTCACTATCATTTCGTTCACATGCAGCCATCTCTTCTTCAGTTTCATTGTTCTCAGATGTTGTTCTTTCGTCATCTTGGATGCTGAGTTCATCTTCGCTTTCCGTGTCATCTTCTTGCGAACTTTCGTTTATCGTTTCATCTTCTCCGTCTTCGACTTCTGCTCTCCGACTTTGTGCTCTTGTAGTCACATTCGCTTGTAGCTCTCCTTGCAATATACTGATTGGTGGAACCTCTTTCAGTTCTGCAATTATCTCTGGATGTAGCAGGAACTTTTCTGGATTTTCTTTACACAGTTCTGCTGAAATGCTGGCACACACTAAAGTTAAATATGGCGCGATATTTATTGTCCTGTCCTCTGTAGCTGCTCCTTCGTTACGACCGCTCATGCGCACTTCGATTTTCACCAACTTAGCTGGAATCGGCTCTCCAGCTACACATTGCAAATGAACTCTGCCGATTTCTTCTACTGTCGTTCCTTTCAGTAGTTCCTCGTTGATTACTGGTATCTCGGTCCCCGAGTCAATCAACGCCTCGACTTGCACAGGCTGCCCATCAGTCCCACGTATCTCCACATTTACATGCTGCAACGATATTTTCTTTATGCGTTGACACTCCTCTTTACTTTTTGTTTCTCGACAACTTTCTGCAATGGAAGTAGTCTTTATCGCTTCTTTCAGTATGGTGAACTGCGGCGTACACTTCATCACTGACTTTACTTCTGTTTCTTGGTTGCATTGTTCTTCCCAACCAGGAGGTGCATTTATCACTTGTATCTGGTTTACTCGAAGATTTTCTGCACTTCTGCTAAAGTTCTTCCTCAGATTTGCCGCTCCTGGTGCTTGGCAATGTTTTATTAGGTGTTTATCAGAATTGCAATTGTGGCAACGCTTCTTGATAAAACTTCTTTGCTCCTTGTTCTCCCACTTGTTGTACGGCGTGTAAGATGCATTACTTTCTGTTGGGCGTCCCAGCGGCGGAGTTCGATTGTAGGCTTGTCTGTCCCACGTTGACTGTTGTTTATCTTGCGACCACTGCTTTCCAGAATAATCATCTTTCTTTGCATCATTACTCTTGGCTTGGCTTCCGGTGTCTTTGCTATCCTTGTTCCACTTGGGTTGCTTTGGACTATTGTCCCATGCTTCAAATTTCGGTTTGTCTTGGAACATCACACCAATCCGATTGTTTACATGTATATCTGCGAGATCTGCAACATTACTAGCTTCCAAGCATTCTGTGCCCTCTTTTGCTAAGACAAACTGCAGTGGACCTGGTGGTAAACATTCTTTCAGCTTATCCGCCACTAACAAATCAAACAGCTTCTCGTAGTCTTTGTCCACTCGTCTACTTCGGACATAATAATTCAACAGGTTCTTCAGCCTAGCCGTGAACATCGTATACGTTTCTTCGGCTGTCTTCTTGGCATCTGCAAACCTTGACCTGTACTCACGAGCTGTTAACTTGAATTCCTTCAACAAGTGCTCTTTCACTGCATCGTATTTATCTAAATTCTCAAATGATAATCGATTCAATACCGTTCGTGCTCTCGGGGTCATCAATGGCAACAACAATTTCACCCAGTACTGCTTTTCCACAGCGAAGCTATTGAATGCATTCTCCACGGTCTCAAAATATAATGGCACTTCCATCATATCATACGGCATCTTAGGCAATACATGCTTCATGGCATCACCAATCTTCTTAATCTTGGACACCATTGTCTCACTTTCTTTGAGCCTAATCTGTTCTGATACTTCCCGGCTCTTACGATCATCTTCGTCTCTCTTCTTCAGTCGATCTTGATCTTCGATTCTCCGCAGTTCTTCTTGTTCAATCTTCTGCTGCAACAGTTCTAACTGCTTTCTGCTTTCTTCTTTTTCAATGGCCATTTCTTTAAGTTGAGCCTCCTTGATAGCAAGTTTCTTTTGTTCTAACTGCATCTGCTCTTCTCTTTCTCTTTCTGCTTTTTCCAAATTGTCTTTTCCAGCTTGAAATTCTTCCTGACGAATTTCTTCTGCTCTCTCCAGTTCTTGTAAACGCATCTTTTCCTTTTCTTCCTCACGAGCCTTTTTGTCTTCGATCTGCTGTTTTCGTATTTCTTCATCGCTTTTTCTTGCTTTTTCGTATTCTATCATTAACTCCATCCTTCGTCGTTCTGCTTCGTCACGATCTAATTTCATTTGTTCTAACTGAAGCTGGAACTGCTGCTTCTGCATATCTATCTCTTGCTGTCTCATCCTTTCTGCTTTTTCTATCTCTTGTTGTCGCAGTTCTTTCTCTTCTTGCTTACGTTCTTTCTCTTCTTGGCACCGTCGCTCTTCTTTCTCCTTCTCTTCTTGGCGACGTACTTTCTCTTTCTGTCTGCGCTGCTCTTCTTTCTCTTTTTCTTCTTGTTTACGCTCTTTCTCCTCTTGTCTGCGCTGCTCTTCTTTCTGCTTCTCTTCTTGTCTACTCATCATCATGAATTGTAGCAACGCCTCTATAGACATCGGTGCCTCAGGCTTCTCCACTGGCTTCTCCGCAACGCCTCCGACAGCACCTTCTTCTTCTTCTTCTTTCTTAGCCCAAACCTCGGCTAAATTTCTCATCAATTCTTCCCTAGACATCTGTTCGACTTCTTCTGCGTCTAGATCTGCTTCAATTAGCAGTTTTATCAGTCTATCAGTAGACATTTTCTTAATATTTGCTTGCTTTTTCTCCGTAAGTTTCTCCATCTTACTTCTTTACTTTACAGATGCTCGATAAATTAGTAGACTACTCTTCAAATGTTTGCAATTGACTGACTTCAATTCTTTATGCACACTTCAATAGACAAGCAAGTTTTTCTACCTTGTAGTCGTTGTGTTGTCGTTTCTCACTGTCGTACGGATGCTCGATGTATCGTTGCTTCTCCCGTGTGCTCGGCTCCTCGATAAATTCACAGCGTCCGTTTCTCCACAACGTCTGTTGATTGAATAGAATCCCTCCGTTCGTAACTTGGCACGTAGACCCACCGTTCGTAACTACGATCGTTCTCCTGCAACTTGGATCGTTATCCTGCAACTTGGATCGTTATCTCACCGCAACGACACCAAATGTCACAAGTCTTTTCCCTCTTCTTCTCTACGTGTGACCTTCAGTCTCTTCGGAAGCTTCTTCGTATAAGTTCGTGGTAGCGTAGGCCTATCCCTAGATAACTGTTTCATTAGCTAAATGGCTAGGTTAAAGAATCTACAGTCTTTCACTGTTTTGTTAACCAACAACGACGACGTGTTTAACTCTTCTTATTATACTCCAAAATCCGATATAAAGTAAAACGATCAGCAACAACACAACAATGACTACACTTGCGTTATCATAACAACTACACGACTACTATCTTCATCAGTCTACTCTATCGCAACTCAACAACAACTCTTACAGCCTATCTCAACGGCTCTCAACACGCAACTCTCCTTCTTCACTTCCACTCCCTTCTTGTACAATTAACGTACGCTCGTCTAGACGTCACGTGCTGTCCAGACAATCACCTGTGCAGACGCCGCGCGGCAATTTGCACCTGGCCTACTTACGTCGCTGTACGACAATCGGCGTGCACTGATTAAATTAGCTGACATTATTATTTGCCAACACCCTGGAAGCAATTATCTCCGATTTCCATCATTAAACTGCCAAAGATACATAAAGATTTGCCAATAAATTGGAAAATTATTGCTCCCATTTTGGTTAACTGAACTTAAGCTTACTACATTTTGCTTTTTAAAGAATTGTCTTATGCCTAAAGCACTGGTGATATTAATCACACACGACTACAGCACTGGTAATATTAATAACACACGATTACAGTACTGGTGTTGCTAATGACACACGATTACAGCACTGGGGATATTAATGACACACGATTACAGCACTGGTGATATTAATCACACACGATTACAGCACTGGTGCTGCTAATGACACACGATTACAGCACTAGTGATATTAAAGACACACGATTACAGCACTGGTGATATAAATGACATACGATTGCAGCACTGGTGATATTAATGACACACGATTACAGCACTGGTGATATTAATGACACACGATTACAGCACTGGTGATATAAATGACACACGGTTACAGCACTGGTGATATAAATGACACACGGTTACAGCACTGGCGATATTAATGACACACGATTACAGCACTGGTGATATTAAAGACACACGACTACAGTACTGGTGATATTAATGACACACAAGGATGAAACTGAAAATTCACAATTATTATTGGAAACGTCTGCGAAAGTTGGATCATTCCATGTTTTTAATTACCCGCTTTGCATTTTATTAAACCCTTTCTAGAAGTTTAGCCGGGTGTCCCATTGTGATTTGCCCCTCCTACAAAATTATCTCCGGGTTTCCAGCGCTTTCCAACGCTTATAAGTGGGCTGATATGCCACAATATACCCGCACACGAGCTTTAAAATTCTCCACCTTATAATAATAGGTGACTAGCGATATATACCTTCCTAGAAACCAGCAGCATATAGAAACAGGATCTGCATTATGTTGGAGTTAAACGCCATTTTCAAATCAATCATTATTCTTTCGGTCAGAATCGCATAAGAACCACACGCTGATTCCATTATTCTCACGTCACCTCATGCTGAGACCACTATCGCCACTCTACACTGCAGAGAAAGCGCATTCGATGACAAATGTCTGCGAATAACTTAACTGAGTAAGAAGAGCGGATTATACTCGAGAGCCGACACTGCATGGATTAAGAAGACCCCTCCCCTCACCGGAGAAATTGCAATTTCCCGGTCATTGCATTCGTAAACGTGATCGCAATCATAATCGTAATTGTAATCGTAATCGTACATGTAGCCGTAATCGAAATCGTTACCGCAACTTTTATCGTAATCGTGATTGTAATCGTAAACTAAATCGCAATCGAGATTGTACTTGCAATCGTAATCATGATTGTAAACTGTAGATCTATAAGGCGCTATATACTCTGCAGTTAGGATCAGGGCACCAGCTTATTCACGAGCGATGCGTCGTGTCAGAGGCATCATCTAGAATTCTAGAGCTCGTTACCCATAATGAGGTCTTGGTCGGATTGCCAGATACACAAGAGACAGACGGAGACAGACGGAGGCAAACAGAGACAGAGAGACAGAGAGAGACAAAGAGACCGACAAAGACTGACAGAGACAGACAGAGACAGACAGAGACAGATAGTGTCAGACAAACACAGACACAGACAGACACAGTCGGACAGAGACAGACAGAGACAGATAGAGACAGATAGTGTCAGACAAACACAGACAGAGACAGACACAGTCGGATAAAGACAAACGGAGACAGACACAGACAGACAGAAACAGAGAGATGAGGCAGAGCTGCATGCTGTTGCCGCTGGTTTCGTCGAGGATGAGAATGATTGGAAGATGGAAATTCAGATGGATTAATTAGTATGCGGAATGAAGTCATTAGTTTGACAATTTCTTCATGAGAAAAAACTATTTCTTTCCATTTTGTCTATAACTCTATTACATGATCTATTAGTATTAGGTTTGCAAATTTTCATATATCTTTAGTCAGGGTGCGAATTGATGAGGAGGGCTGAGGGGCTCAATCCCCATGGCCTTTCATCATCTGCTTCATCATATTCTGCTTTATCTTCATCCTCATCTTGATTCATCTTTATTTCCTGCTTCGTATTCTGCTTCATCACCATCTTCATTCCATCTTTATATTCTGCTTCATCTTCATATTCATCATGTACTACATCTTCATCCCCATCGTCATTTCAATTGTTATTTTCAGCTTTATATTCATTGTTTGCTTCATCATCTGTTCACCGTCATCATCATCACCTGTTCCATCTTCGCATTCATCTATAGTACTACAGTGTTTCATGATCATTGTATGCAATGTGATGTCGGTGTTTCATGATCAGTGTAGGCAATGTGATGTCGGTGTTTCATGATCATTGTAGGCAATGTGATGTCGGTGTTTCATGATCATTGTAGGCAATGTGATGTCGGTGTTTCATGATCATTGTAGGCAATGTGATGTCGGTGTTTCATGATCATTGTAGGCAATGTGAGGTCGGTGTTTCATGATCATTGTAGGCAATGTGATGTCGGTGTTTCATGATCATTGTAGGCAATGTGATGTCGGTGTTTCATGATCATTGTAGGCAATGTGATGTCGGTGTTTCATGATCATTGTAGGCAATGTGATGTCAGTGTTTAATGATCATTGTAGGCAATGTGATGTCGGTGTTTCATGATCATTGTAGGCAATGTGATGTCGGTGTTTCATGATCATTGTAGGCAATGTGATGTCGGTGTTTCATGATCATTGTAGGCAATGTGATGTCGGTGTTTCATGATCAGTGTAGGCAATGTGATGTCGGTGTTTCATGATCATTGTAGGCAATGTGATGTCGGTGTTTCATGATCATTGTAGGCAATGTGATGTCGGTGCTCGTTCTTCTCGCCAGTCTCAACAGTTGCACGAATCCGTGGATCTACATCGTCTTCGTCGACAACATTCGCATCTCTGTCTCCAAACTCATCAACCGCATCATCTTCTGCCGTCATGCATGCACCAACATCATCCGCTCAGACAACAGACAATGCTCAGAACCAGTCCGAATCCCACCTCCCCTTCTCCCTGCCCCAATTCCTCCTCCACAACTCCCTACCCCTCCTCTTCTCCCTGCTACTATTCCAACTCCCTTACTCCCTGCCTCTAGTCCTCCTCTCAAACTTCCTACCCCTCCTCTTCTCCCTGCCCCTATTCCATCTCCTCCACTCCTTGCCGATAGTTCTCCTTCCATGCTCCCTATCCATATTCCTCCTCCTCTTCCAACCTCTCCTCCCATTCCTCTTCCTCCTCCTCCTCTCCCATCCTCTCCTCCCATTCCTCTTCCTCTTTCTCTCTCATCCTCTCCTCCCATTCCTCTTCCTCCTCCTCTCCCATCCTCTCCTCCTCTCCCATCCTCTCCTCCCATTCCTCTTCCTCTTTCTCTCCCATCCTCTCCTCCTATTCCTCTTCCTCCTCCTCTTCCATCCTCGCCTCCCACTCCTCGTCCTCCCACTCCTTCTACTCCGATCTGCGTCACGCCTCATCAGAGTCCGGCGCACGGAGTCACGGACGGCTGATCGCGCTTCTTTTATCCGTCCACCGTCGTAGGAATCTCGGTCGATTACCCGAAACCTCCAATATCAGGCGCTGCATAAATTTCACATCGGATGCTTTGGTACAAGGGGCGATTCGGTGCAGTTCAATGCGAGGCTGAAACATCAGGCGCTATATAATGAAAGTGTTCGCGAATATGAAACAATCGACATTTTGCTAAGATGTATAAGCCCACTGGTGTTTCCTGCAGCCTAAATGCCGCTGCACGCAAAGGTTTATACCGTGAACCAGCTCTATCAGTGCGACTGTCTGATATTATTCTGTGTGGATTATCAATTTTTATCATGTGAAAAGAAACTGCGAGACTAACTGATTATAGACCTATCGCCACTGAGTTGGCTCCTTTAACCTGAAGTTGTGCACAGATACCCGGTAGTCGCAATACAAGCGGCTTAAAGCAAAGAACGTTGCACGCGTAAACACATTATAAAAAACAGTTCAAACTAGAAGAAATATAGATTAAGTTAAGGCTGTTAGGCGAGTAGCACCGGATGACTTTTTATTATAATGGTAAGGGTGCATTGCTCAGAATAAGGTTGTGAATCACAGAACAGTAGGCCTAGACTATGGTATGTGCTGTATACACGTTTAACGAGAACTAATATATAATTATGATACTCATCGGTAATGAAAGTCCAGTCTGTGTGTCTCAACAATTATACGTAACGTCTTGTTGCGTCGGCGACTCCCCCAAAAAGTTGCTCAGTCCTGTAGGCTGTGTGCATAAACCCATAAGGGCAAGAGGAGGACACTTACCCCTCGTAGAAAGTTAGAAACTGACACCCATTGTTTAACTACTGGGCTACTTCACGTTTTAAAAAAAAATTCTTCGGACTAAATTTATTAATGATTCTATTAGGCTATACCAAATTATTCTATTGATACACAAATTCTATTGATACACAAAGTGAAACTGAGAAATTTACATTTCGAAGCTCTTTTGAGAAATATCCATGTTCTTGAATTTCTCCTTTGCAATTATTTTCAAGCTCTTGCTAAGCATCATAGCCGAAACCATTGTGTTTGCCCCTGCAAAAGTATTAAGGGGCGCCCATGCATTGTGTATTTATAGATAGTCGCAACAATGCGATCAAACAAGAAACGTTGTTTAAAATACAGATCAAATTGGAAGAAAAATGGATTAAATTATTGCCAGGTGCATTGCACTGAATGACTTTTAGTAAGGGTGCATTGCTCTGAATAAAAGGTTGTGAATCACAGGACTGTAGAGTGTAGACTATATATATATACATTTTTATATATATATATATATGTATATATGTGTGTATATATGATATCCTATAGTATGTGCCGTATGCGTATAACGAAAAGTAATAACGATACTCATCGGTAATAAAAGTCCAGTCTGTATGTCTCAACAATACGTAACGCTAGTTGCATGCGCCGACTCCCAAAAACATTTGCGTATATTCCAGCAAAAAGAGACGAGTCTCAAAAAGCATTACAAAAAGCAAAGCACACGAACGAACTAAGCAGAAAAAGCAGAGCCACCCGGCGAGACCTATGGACGCCTTGTAAGGCTTGGACACCCGCCACCATCGTTACACATCTCGTGTACATCGACTGCTTCCGTTTTTCCGCGTCCGCCTCGGCTCCGTTTTAAATCGTCTTTATTGTAACCATTACCCGTTAGCCGGTTCATCCATGCTGCAGCTCTCTGCTCTTATGTGTTGTCGTTGTCGTTGTCGTTGTTCACAGGCGGAATGATTATCTCTGCAATTGATTAAGCGCTGCAATAAAATTAAGAAGTATCAAACGACGACGATGAGAAATAATTGCGAGCGAAGGTCTTGCCCAAGGTCCCTGTAACCTATCCTACGCAGAAACCGTTGCAGGGAACGAGGAGATAGAACACGTATATGCTCTACTTTTACTGCAAGAAAATTTAATGAAGCATCCCTTATAACTGCTCTATAATACACAATAAAGGCTGCGTGGTCATGGCATGGGCGTATAGCGAGGAAACAATTTCGTTGCTCTGTATATCGGAGAGATCTTCAGTAGGCCTAGGCGTGGTCGCGAAATTCGCAGAATTGTTTTTTCTATTCCGAAACTATTTATTTCAGAGAGAAGTGGTACGAACGTCCGCAAAAAGGGTAGACTACTAGTTTCCCCTTCCGAAAAAATTGACATATATTTTTTTAACCACTACATGATGGTTTAAAGTTTTTTTTAAACAAATTTGTTCACACTCAAGCGCCGATGATGCCATTGATGCGCGAAGTGACATTGGGAAATTTACATTTAGAAACCTGTGTGAAAAATACATGTATGCTCTTAACAATTTTCAAGCAGCTGCAAAACTATTTCATCCGTTACTATTGTGTTTTGCTTACTTCTGAATATTCAATTAAATATCTGCGTGAACGGAGTGGTAACCCGTACCATCCCCTAAATAGCATAGCCTACACACATGACTCATTATAAGCTTACGTATAATTATCTGCTTCAGATATGGAGAAGAAATATTGAATTAAAATCTCTGCTCTCGAATCTGAACCCGCGACCTATCGGTTCAAAGTCCAGCACTGAAATCGCCCACTTCGTCCGAATTAAACCTGTTTCCATTTCCACGAAGTCCTCTCCCTCGCTCGCTTTGTCACCCAGCGACCGCTCCTCGCTATACAGCCATTCTCTTTCTCATCCCGTCCTAAGCCTACGACGTGTAAGACTCGGCCGTGTATACGAAGGCTTAAACTATATGGCATACTTTGGACGATCCTTTATACCTACGGCTTCTCCGGTCGTCGCTTATAACACGGAAAGCGAATCTACACTGTAGTTCGCTCGTTGTAATGTCCCAGTCTCCGGCTGCATTTATAGAAGCACGGACTTATATTATATTATTATAACCGCCGCTGTGAAGTCCTCAGATAAATCTATGGCGGGTAGAGTGATGAACTGCAAGCGGAGAGGTATCGGGTGGAAACCCCCACAGGATAGAAATCAATTTTGAGATTTCTGCAGTCCACCTTTTGCCCTCTCATCAAGACGCGGCTATAATCATTGCACTAACTTCCGTTGAACGACGGTCGGATGGAGGATGAGACGGCGAGGGAGAGGACTGGCCAATCGCAATATCATGCCGAGGTTAAGAAAATGAAGTCGCTATAGCACCTAATATCAATTATATGGCTTCATTTCAGACTATGCCTTAAGGGAATGCTCTTCTTCCTTTTTTCTTCTTCTTCCAATTCCTTTCCTCAACCTTCTTTTCCCTCTTCCTCTTCCTCGTCCTCCTCGTCCTCCTACTTCTTCTCCTCCTTATTATCGTCCTTCTCCTCACTCATCATCCATTTTATCCTCCTTCAGACTCCTGCTCTTCTTCAAAGACTCAAAATAATAGCCACGCAAATAATAATTATATGCTCACACGCAACGTAGAATACATGACGAAATCAGGCAACAAGGACTGGTTATCACCAATACTCTCTTTCGTTTGCACAACAGACACAGATATACATGGAAAAGTCCAAATGGATTCACTAGAACACAAATAGACTACATACTTATAAGCAAACAGTGGAAACAATCGGTCAACAATGCACGCGTATGCCTCAACGCAGATTGCGATTCCGACCACAACCTGGTGATACTGACAATGAAACTAAGATTCAAAAAGAAGCGAATGAGCAAACCGTTACTGTTGGATCTTGAGAAACTCAAAGATTACCAGGTTGAGCAACAATATCAAATAGAAGTCACAAATAGATTCAAAGAACTGGAAAGAATAGATGAACCCAGAACACCAGAAGAACTGTGGCGACAACTGAAGGAAGTTACGTTGGCCGCTGCAAAGGTGACAATACCTAAAGACCATCATAAATGCAAGAACTGGATCTCGAAAGACACTTTTGAATTGATAGAGAAGAAACGTGAAGCCAAAACTAAATCACCCACGGATTACAAAAGACTGCGAGGAGAAGTACAGAAAAGACTACGAATGGATAAACAGGAAGAGCTAGAGACGCTGTGTAATGAATTAGAAGAAAACGCGAAAAAAGGCAACAGCAGACCAGTCTTCCAAACAGTGAAGCGGCTCACTGGTTCATTCGTCCCTCGTTCCACGGCCATTAAAGATGCTACAGGCAAGAAAATTGTTGAACCAGAGAAGGTAAATCAAAGATGGAGAGAATACTGTGAGCAACTTTACGACGAAGAGAACGAGAATGTAGAAATTGACATTCAAGAAAGAGAACCACCTCCACTGATTGAAGAGATCAAGAGAGCAATAGCGAGAACAGCGTCACGAAAGGCTCCAGGACCGGACGATATAGCAGTTGAATTACTAAAGTTTGGAGGCGAAATGACAATAAGCAAGTTGCACGAGATATGTGTAGAGATCTGGAAGACAGGATCATGGCCAGAGGAGTGGACTCAATCAACGTTCATACCGCTTCCAAAGAAAGGGGACCCGCTTCAATGCGGAAATTATAGAACCATCGCATTAGTCTCACACGCAAGCAAGATCTTGTTGCGTGTAATACTGGAAAGAATGCAGAGCAGACTAGAGGAAGAAATCGCTCCAGAACAGGCAGGATTTAGACCAAAACGAGGCACAAGAGACCAAATATTGAACATAAGGATCATCTTGGAGAAGGCAAAAGAGATGAATCAACCGTTGTACCTCTGCTTTATAGACTTCTCCAAGGCTTTCGACATGGTTAGGCACGACCAGTTGTGGTTGGCCATGCTCGACACGGGATTCCCACCGCAGCTGGTAGAACTAATCAGAAATTTGTACAGACAACAACGTGCTAACGTGAGAACGAATGACATCACATCGGCATGGTTCAGGAACAAGAAAGGGGTCAGACAAGGTTGCAACCTCTCACCCTGCTTATTTAATATCCTATCAGAGCAAGTGATGAGGGTTGCATTGGAGGGCTTTAAGGGAGGCATTAGAATCGGTGGCAGGATCATAAACAACCTTAGATATGCCGATGATATTGTTCTGATCGCTACATCTCAGGAACAACTTCAGGAAATCGTGACCCGCGTAGAGGAGGCAGCGGAACAGTACAACCTGATGATAAATGTAGGGAAGACGAAGGTGATGACCATAGGCGTAGGGGACATTTCAACGTTGGGGGGGCAAAAATGAGACTTTTGCCCGAAAAAATTTTTTTCGTCCGGCCGAAATCTTAAGAAAAATTCCCGTTACGTTTGCCCGAAAATTCTGACAACCTTTTTTTAGTCATTCGGGCAAAATCTTCTGAAATTTCACGTTACTTTTTGCTCGAAAGGTCTGACGACCATTTTTGTTCGGGAAAGTCTGATTTTTCGGGCAAGAAGACCCAGAAAAATATAAAAGTAAAAATTTTCTAAAACTTTTTTTAATTTTTCCGGGTCTGCTTGCCGGAAAAATCAGACTTGCCCGAAATTTGGGGGGGCATTTGCCCCCCCTGGACCCCCGTCTCCTACGCCTATGGTGATGACTACCACTGATGAGATTTTGACAACGGAGGTGAGCACAGGAAAACTGGAACAAGTGGATTCATTTGTATATTTGGGATGCCGGGTTACAAAGGACGCAAATTGCACGGGAGAAGTAAGATCAAGACTAGCCATGGGAATGACGAGCCTGGTCAAACTGACGAAAGTTTGGAAAAACAAATCTGTCAGCAACAGAACAAAAACGAGACTGCTGAAGGCCTTGGTGTGGCCAGTGGCGACATACGGGTGTGAGGCATGGACATTAAAAAAAGAAGAGGAAAGACGTATACAAGCATTCGAGAACAAATGTCTTAGAAAAACACTAAGAATCCCATGGACAAAAAAGCTGACCAACGAACAGGTGTACACCACAGCAGGAACAAAGCAAGAACTGTTGATCCACGTAAAAACAAGAAAGTTGCGATACTTTGGACACGTCATGAGACAACAAAAGGACAGCATAGAAAACAGCCTGATGACGGGATTGATGGAGGGGAAAAGAAGTAGAGGAAGACCTAGAACGGCATGGATAGACAACATCATGGAATGGACAGGACTTTCGGGAAGGAGACTAATGAACATGGCAGGAGATAGACAACTGTGGAAGATGCTCATCCATTCGTGCAGCCAACCGTCGCAGAGCGACGATGGCGGAATGACATGACATGACATGACATTTCAATGTCAACTGCCATAATTCGAATCTGTGGTGCATACAGAATTATTCGAGCAGCCACTTTTTAGCAGTGGGAATGGTATAGAAAAACCTGGGCCGGGAAGGGGAAAACGTTGGAGGAAATTGGGTGAGTAAAGACGCATTGAATGAGAAAATAGGGTCGAGCGGGAAATGGAACAAAGCACTAACGAACGCAGACAAAAACAGAGCATAAAACATCCTTACACATACATACATACATACATACATACATACATACATACATACATACATACAATGTCATACATACATACATACATACATACATACATACATACACACATACATACATACATACATACAATGTCATACATACATACACACATACATACATACATACATACATACATACATACATACACACATACATATATACATACATACAATGTCATACATACATACATACATTCATACATACATACATACATACATACATACATACATACATACAATGTCATACATACATACACACATACATACATACATACATACATACATACATACATACATACATACAATGTCATACATACATACATACATACATACATACATACATACATACATACACACATACATACATACATACATACATACATACATACATACATACACACATACATACATACATACATACATACATACATACACACATACATACATACATACATACAATGTCATACATACATACATACATTCATACATACATACATACATACATACATACATACATACATACAATGTCATACATACATACACACATACATACATACATACATACATACACACATACATACATACATACATACAATGTCATACATACATACATACATACATACATACATACAATGTCATACATACATACACACATACATACATACATACATACATACATACACACATACATACATACATACATACAATGTCATACATACATACACACATACATACATACATACATACATACATACATACATTCATACATACATACATACATACATACATACATACATACATACATACATACATACATACACACATACATACATACATACATACATACATACATACATACATACATACATACATACATACATACATACATACATACATACAATGTCATACATACATACATACATACATACATACATACATACATACATACATACATACATACATACATACATACATACATACATACAATGTCATACATACATACACACATACATACATACATACATACATACACACATACATACATACATACATACAATGTCATACATACATACATACATACATACATACATACATACATACAATGTCATACATACATACACACATACATACATACATACATACATACATACATACATACACACATACATACATACATACATACAATGTCATACATACATACACACATACATACATACATACATACATACATTCATACATACATACATACATACATACATACATACATACATACATACATACAAACATACATACATACATACACACATACATACATACATACATACATACATACATACATACATACATACAAACATACATACACACATACATACATACATACATACAATGTCATACATACATACACACATACATACATACATACATACATACATACACACATACATACATACATACATACAATGTCATACATACATACATACATTCAT
>CAMAOG010000200.1:30000-49563 GCA_945859605.1 Lumbricus rubellus | reverse complement strand
CAACGACGCCAGTGCCACCACTAGGCCTACACCACCGCGCCCCATGGCCACAATGGTACATGGGTGCTAAGAGTGCTGGAGCGCACGGGCCCGCTGTTTTGAGGGGCCCGCACAACGCCGAATAACAATTAAATAATGGTGACCCTGTTCATGTTAAAAAAACCGTAGGGTCCTGCCCCACAGAATCACAACGAAAGGACACATGAAAATATGTACAACATTGTACATTGGCTTAGTGCCATCGACATTTTTATTGCGACGATATACATATTATCTTTTTGTTCTAAAAACACTATTATTGCGACTCTAGTTTTATTGGACGTGATTTGCTCATCATCGGTTTACATGTATACTTGTTATCTCTTTGTTCTAAAAACACTGTTATTACGACTCTAGTTTTATTGGATGCGATGATGATGCTCACGATCGATTTGTTCTGTGGGTTTTATTATTGCGACGGCTTCGCCTTGTTATGCTAACTTTGTCATCCATGCATGACAAGTTGCTGCTACGACAACAGTGCTGTACTATAATTATGACGACATCTCTTTGGCCTACAACACTATTGTTACGTCATTGGCGTTGCGTTGTTAGGGAAATGGGTAATTCCATGTTGTGACGATCTCCCAGTGTTCTGCAAACACTATTGTTACGTCATTAGCTATGTATAGTGTTACATTGTTAGCATAACGGCTAATTTCGTATTATAGCAACCCCTCTTTGTTCCACAAACACTATTGTTGCGTCTTTATAGCGTTGTCCAAAAACATGTTGCTGACTTGCTGAAATGACGATAGCTTGATTGCATGGAGTTTTTAACTGTCACGACGTAGGTTTGCTAAATAGAAATAGATAAATTGTAATAGTTATCTCCATTCTCCAAACTACTAGAGCGCTACTCGAAAGCCAAGCGCGGGGCACCAGCTTATTCACGAGCGCTGCGTTGAGTCAAATGGGTTGTCCGTGAGAGTATGCTAGTCCAAAGGATGTCTGAGTCCGTGTATTCCATCCACCATGTACACAGTCAATGTGCAGAGTATCCATATCCTCAGTTCTTACATTCTGCCGGGTTACACATAGTATACCTGACTGGAACTTGATCTTGGTGCGCTATTGTATACAGGGGCTTTATAAAAAATTGCCAGTTTATATTCGCAAGGTGGCGGCCCAATCGTTTGAGCAGCGACCTCCACTTGCTGAATTGTCACGTGTTCTTAACACACACACACACACATATATAATAGGGCTGTTGTTCGATTAAAAATTTTAATCGAAATTAATCGCGCGATTAATTTTTTTAATCGCAATTAACGCCAAATTAATCGCAATACATTTCTGTCAAATGTATTAATCTTACTATTTTCTAAGGACAACTGAATCATATAATTTTAATGACTGAATGCATTCTTTCTATTGCAAACATATTCAATAACCTTTGGCTTAGGCCTATTTAATCTGCATTTAGTTTATTGAACAGTTTTGTATGACAGACAGAATTGAATTGAAACACTGTTCAAATCAGTCAAAACCTCAAAATTCCGTTATTATTTTATTTGAGCCTCCTTTAATTAAAATGATATAGACCTAAATGAAAATTAGACAACCGTTTTCTGACTATCAAAAATAATTATTTATTCCGCCAATTGTATATGCAGACCAATTTATATTGGTCGGTTCAAGGGATGCTCTTATTAATTAACAACAGTAGGTCTACTAGATCTATATTGAACCTCATTATTTAGTCACAATTTTTTACAAGAGGTTGCGGTTCTTGCCAAACCTCGTCTCAGTTGTTCTTCTGTAAACATTTATCATTTGAAACCTGGATCCAATGGTCTTGCCATATCCTGGAGTTCAACCAACGTAGTCTGACGGGGGTGAGGAGACAACTTTAGTGGACGATGCGATGCGGCCGATGTCGACGGTTCATCGTTAGCGTTTAACGCATGTTAGGCAATAATTGAGCAAAGAATTGCTACTATAATAGCCCACTCAAATTCTTTGTTGGAATTTTTGCCAAAGAATGTATCACTAGTTTTAAGTATGAGCCTTCCGTTTAAAACCAGTTTTCTGCCTCTGATTCCATTTTAATCAGATCTAATTAACGCGTGTGATTAATGCGTTAAAAATTTTAATCGCTAATTTTTTTAACGCGTTAATCGCACGCGTTAACGCGATTAAATCAACAGCCCTTATATATATATACTATGTAAAATATATAGATACATGGACATATATAATATGCACACACACAGTGGCGCACACACACACACACATATATATATATATAATATAATACACACATGGGCTGATTCCCTCTGTGTTAAGGTTTGTTGAAACCATCCTGACTTTACTTCTCCTCCATTTCCATTTGTTTCGTAGTTTATCGAACGTTTTGGAAGTGCTTCAGCGTTTGCAAAGTATTCGAAATTTAATGTGACATTCTGACTCTAATGTCTTGGATGCAGTGAAATATATTTTGTGATAATTAGACACTATAGTAGGCCTGCGGACGACCAAGAGAGCTATGTGCTCTAACATGTTGTACAACACAACTGACCGACATACTAACACGCAGACAGAATATATCACTCAGGATTAGACTCAATGGACATCGTTTCTTGTTTTGACGGAGCAATGGAAGATCTTCCATCTAAGCCAGGGGTGTCAAACCTTTTTTAGTGGCGGGCCAGTTTGAACATCTTCTAACAATCGGCGGGCCAGTGTGAACATTTTCTAGCAATTGGCGGGCCAAGGTGTCGAAGTTTCTGAGCAAATTAAATTGGGTAGTGATCTGAGAGGGAGCTACGGGTTTGGTCAGACAATTCCCAGAAAGTCCAAATATCGCGTAAAGATCTTGATTCAATGTCCACTTTTTGCTTCTTATTAAATTTTGACAGCATTTAAAATAATATTTTAATCTTTATGGAAGGCTCCGCGGGTCAGGAAAAAATCGTCAGCGGGCCAGAAATGGCCCGCGGGCCAGCTCTTTGACACCCCTGATCTAAGCCTTCTAAGGCCATCTTCGCTAACTTAGAAAACTTAACACTTTCAAAAGGATCTATAGCAATATCGTTTCACATGCATGTGCATAGGCCTACGATTAAGAGAACAAACGCGAGGTTCTTGGGGGAACAGTCTTACCCCGGGAACAGTCTGAAGTTCTTAACAGAATCCGTGTGATGGGACCCAAGAAGCTATAGCCTAGACTACCAGTCCAGCCCTAACCCTGTTGGGACCTTGCAGAGCGATGAACCGACTGAAGTCGTTCTCCCATAGGCCCTTCTGTCTACAACGGATGTGCAGACAAGTGTGTCGCTTGCTTCCACAAGCTTTCCCATCTATTGAACAGCAAAATGGAAAAAGCCTTAAGCATTGACTTCTATAGGATTAGAATCATTAGATGATCACAACGTATCAGATCCATGGGCGATGGCAGATATTTTTGCGGCGAAAAGCACTATGGTCCTTTTTAGTTTATTTTGAAGAGATTCAAAAATTCAAAGCAGTGGATTAAGAATAGATGTATTCTTAGAGGTTTCTATAAATATGAATTTATCAGTTTCACTTGGTCAGTATCATTTGCGCTTTAATACAAAGAATTATGCTAGAAGCGTTTTGCGAGGAAGAGCGGGCAATTCTTCCCTGCTCTGGAAAATCGACAAATTTTTTAAAACTACTACTGTTTTAGTAGTAGTTTAAAAGATTGTGTCGACTTTCCAGGGAAGGGAAGAATTGCTCGCTTTTCGTTTTTGTAGGGACGCCCTTGATCAGATCGTAATGTATTGAATCAGATCATATCGAATCAGATCGTATTGTATTGAATCAGATCAGATCGAATCAGATCGTATTGTATTGAATCAGATCAGATCGAATCAGATCGTATTGTCTTAGGTTTTTGTTACATTTATCGATTCGGTTCAGTCTATAAAATTAATATTAAATATTATATGCAAGTAAGTACAGATAACCTTGCATCGTTTGAGCAAGTAAGTCTTGACAGTAAATCAATCGATACGTCTATCAGTCGGTGGGTGGGTCGGTCGGTCTGTTGATGATGACGTGGTGATAGAAAAGACTAAAATATAAAATATGTCAGGGTCACGTAATCAGATTATATGTGAAACTTGTGGTGCATTATTAATAATTTATTATTATTATTATTATTATTATTATTATTTTTATTATTATTCCAGGAACCGCTGACGCACGACAGATCATTATCCATGACAGCAGCAGCAGCAGCCGGAGACAGAGGAGGAGGAGACAGAGGAGGAGACAGAGGAGGAGGAGATGCTACTGCATCGGCGATGCCAAGAAACCGCCTTGATCTCCTACGAAACGTCAACAGGGAATACAACAACCACGGTGAGTGAGTCGACCATCCAAACATCCAACCAACCAACCAACCAACCATCCAAACAAACATCCATACATCTATTCATCCAACCAGCCATCCAACCATCCAACCATCCATACATCTATTCATCCAACCATCCATCCAACCATCCAACCATCCATCCAGCCATCCAACCATCCAACCATCCATACATCTATTCATCCAACCATCCATCCAACCATCCAACCATCCATCCAGCCATCCAACCATCCAACCATCCATACATCTATTCATCCAACCATCCATCCATACATCCAACCATCCAACCATCCATTCATCCAACCATCCATCCAGCCATACATCCAACCATCCAACCAACCATCCATCCAACCATCCATCCATACATCCAACCATACAACCATCCATCCAACCATCCATCCAACCATCCATCCATCCAACCATCCATCCATCCATCCAACCGTATAGGAGTCCGCTTCTCTACCATTCATCCATTCTGCACTTCCATCCATCTCTCAGTCTCTCTCTTCCATATACTTCCATCCTTTCTGTCTTTCACTTCGTCTCTTTGTCTCTCTTCGCTTCATAATTTCTCTCACTCTCTTCCATCCATTCTTCTGCTTTTTTATCTCTCCCTCCATCTATCAGTCTATCCTACATCCACTTCTTCTGTCTCTCCCTCCGTCTCTCTCTCTCTCTCTCTCTCTCTGTCTCTGTCTCTCTGTCTCTGTCTCTGTCTCTTTCTCTCTCTCTCTCTCTCTCTCTCTCTCTCTCTCTCTCTCTCTCTCTCTCTCTCTCTCTCTCTCTCTCTCTCTCTCTCACTCACACACACACACACACACACACACACACACACACACACACACAGCGCTCGTGAATAAAAGCATACGTGTTCCATCCAAGCGCCAGTACAGAACAATATTAATCTAGCGCCATATAAGTAAAGATGGCCGACAAAATCACTAACAGGCTTATAGAAATGACTTGCTACCGCTCGCACTGAAGAAGGGGTGGCAATGATGAGAGAAGTCTTGGCTGTTGCTGCTGCTGCTGCTGTTGCTGCTGCCGCAGGCCATAGCATCCAGCGAGCGAAGGCAGGCCTTATACGCGGAATCCAATTTCAGGGTGTCGTCGTAAATCTATGTGTGGCGATGGTTCGTATATTAACCTTATGATGAAGACGGTCTGTGAGACAAAATGCCTCAAAGTATATGTTGTGCGCTGACTTTGTGACCCTGCATGCAGAAGGACCGCCCACAGGGTGTGGGAAGGTGGGGGACCGGAGGGAGGAATGTAAGTGTTTCGTCTTACACATCTTCCTCATACAGACTTACACACGCTCACTCACTCACTCGCTCACTCATCCCAGAACTCAACCGAAGCAAACGTACCCACCACACACATCCATGGCACATACCACCAACCCCAACCAACCGGACCCACCTACCCAAAAACCCACCCAGTCAACCCAACACACACACACACATTCACCAATCCACCCAATCACCCACTCAATCTCAATGACTCGCTCGTTCACACACACACCCACATACGCACACACATACACACACACAGTCACACACACAGTGTCACACACACAGTCACACACACACACACACACAATGTCACACACGCACGCACGCACATGCACCCAGCCGCTATAGTAAGCTAGGGTTTTGCCTTGCTCGTATATACCGTGCATTTAACCATTTTTGGACTGAAACGTCGCCATAAACAATAGCCCAGCAACATTCAAAGTATACAAGAATGCTCGCAAGTACGAGCGGACGGACGAACGGACGGGCTGGTAGGTGGGTTGGTGGTTGGATGTGGATGGGCAAGAGTGGGGAGTCGGGGCGGGTGCATGGATCGACAGAAGCTGTCGTCGTCGTCGGTCTGTATGGCGGCTGAGCCCCCTCCCCTATCCGTTGCCACCGTCGCTGAAAAGGGCGATGAGAGAGAGAGACCACTAGGCACGCAACACAATCAGCAAAGTAGGACTACGTTGGACCAGTCAATTATTAACACAGCGTATACTACGTTGCAGTGCGTCCTTTCCGATATCCATAGATTTGTATGCCGCCACTCTTTAGAAGCATGGACTATGAATCAGAGACGCTTTCAGCACTGCAGAAGCCCCGGGGAAAAGAAACGGCTTGAGACAACGAAAGGATGCAGAGAAAGGAGCCTATAGAATGATATAGATGTAGACATATTATGGGTAGGCTTCTTTTCAAGTAGAATATAGATGGCCATTCCATGTAGAGGGACCTTTCACAGCAAGTTCCCGGCTATATACGCTTCTGTAGATATTTTATTGCATTATATAAACTGTAACTATAACTAAACACTGTGTCCGGAAAAAAGAGACCCATTTTGTAAATATGAAAATAAATAGTAAACATTCATCGATTTTTACAATTCAAAAAACCTTTTAATCCTGACGCGCGAGCATTAGGTTTTTGCGAAGTTGTGACAGTTACGATCGATCAATAAACTTAGGAATTTTGATTTGTTCTAAAATCTAAACCATTAGGCCTATTATTTTCCATGCTTTATGCAACAATAACTACACTTCCGGTAGGCGTGACCTGTGTAGGTCAGAGGTCATTGAGATGTCTAACCCGCCTATGTGCTCAGAAAGTCATGCGCAAGTTAGATTTGTTGGCACTGTAACGGGAGTAGATACCACCCTATGGCTCGCTAGTTAGTGGAAACTATTCCCAGATTTCGAATCTGAAATCAGGTTACCAATTTGCATACTATCTGGTTATTTGTCGCAATGTGGGTCAATGCTCTAAATGTCAGCCAATCAACAAGACAATGTTTTATATAAAAATAATATTTGAATCATTTGAATCATGAATATATCAACATATATAGTTAATGAATTCTATGTCTAGGGTCGTGGAAATGTCAATTTAAATACAGGTCAACTTATTTACTTAAACCAGTGCTGAATAAAATAATTTTGAGGGATATTACTACTATAATTACCCTCCCGCGTTGTATGTTCTTGGCTGAAGCTGTAGATCGAAACGGCCAATGCTTCTCGTCTTTTCTCCAAGCGCCGTTACCAATGGTTGTAGATGACTCTTTTCAGTTTCATCGTCGATGCGCTTCACCGTGCTTTTCTGCTCGTAGGTAATTATTCTTCGATGTAGCTGTCTACGAATTGAAGACTATTTGTTCCTTTTCGTATTTACCGTTCAATTACCGTTCGATATAACTTTTATAGTTTCACTGTCACTTCTCAATGTTGCGAGAAGTAATGCCGGAGTTCTACGAAATCCAATGAAGGTAGAATTTCAACGTCAATTACTTGTTAGTAATCCGCTATTACAATCTCTCACGTTTTACGAACTTCCAGATTTCTTGTCCATACTTTAGGACACTAAACTACCGGCTCCGTTGCTTTAATATCCGATCAAACAAATGTCACGAAATCGTCTAACAACATCTAGCGAATACTCATCGCCAATCAACCACCAACAATCCTCCTTAAACGGCCATTCCTTCTCGTCTCTCCTTCAGATCCAGGCCCCTCGTGCGCATGCCCAGCAGACGACCCTGATCCCAGCTTTCCATATGTAACCAACGCCGATCGCCGATCGTTGTAATATTACGCAATGCTTTCCACTAATTTAATATATTTTGCCCCTAAGCACTGGTTATAGCACTGGTTGATTAATTAAACAGAACAATGTAATAATTCTCGCTCGAATTATAAGCTAATCATTAACTAAGGCCTCTCCCTAACTTAACACATGTAATTACTAATCAACAATATATATATCAAAGTAAGAACGTATGGGTGGGACCAAGGATATCGTTACAGGCACAAAGTTTAGAGGAGAATGTCCAGAATTGGGTTAATAATAAAATTAATAGCCACGACTTAGATACCACCAATGTCCCAATGCTGAACCTGTCCCAAGCAAGGACATACTCCTCTACGTATCGCATTATTTTATTCTTCGTTTTTGCTGCGCATTTTCTACGTTTCATTGCATGACTATTTTCATTCGCATGTCGTCTTGCAAGCCTTTAATACACGTGACTGCATGCGTCGAGACTCGAGAGCCAATCCTCATGAGTTGAGATTAGAATCCATGCATGAGCCGGGTAATTTAGCGATTGAGGACGAGAGTCTGTTGTTCGGGGTGACCTCCTCGACCGCTACTCCCTAGTGGCGCTCCATGCAGTCTCTACCGATCGAGGGACATACGACGAATGCCTGCATGCATGGTCTATGTATAATACGTGCACATTGTGATGGCTTGACTACGAATCCATAGCCGAACGCATTTTGTGCCCATATCCATCATGTAGGCATATATTAGGCCTAATGGCCTATATATAGGGCCTACAACATGCAGCACTTCATGAATATTATTATATTATAGTGACAAAAACTGGAATAAAAGTCTGAATGAATATTGTGAGCTGCAAATAGTTGAGTGGCGTTTACGTTAAAACGGTTTAATACAAATTCGCATGTAAACACTTTTTGCAAAATTGTTCATAACGCTATAGCATATAAGCTTTTAGAGCGTTTCGTTCGCGAACCTTTAGTGGGACGGACAACAAACAGCAGGACAAACTATCAAACTTTTAGTTTATAGTCTCTGTCTCGGTCTCGGTCTGTCTCTGCCTCTCTGTCTGTCTGTCTGTCTCTATCTGTTTGTCTGTCTGTCTGTCTCTGTTTCTGTCTCTCTCTGTCTGATGTTCGTTTGTCTGTCTTTCTGTCTGTATCTGCCTGTCTGTCTCTCTCTGTCTGTCTGCCTGATGTTCGTCTGTCTGTCTGTCTTTCTCTATATATATATCTACTCTTGTCCGATTGTATGTAAGCTTATACATGTATGTGTGGTCCACCGACACTGAATGCCCTACACTCCTACAGCGATGAAAATTTCAAGGCATAGACTAATAATGACGAGGTCAGGTTTTGCCAGATTTAATTTGCCTTCAACGCCGGTGTCACGAAAAGGAGTATCCCCCTAAAGCTATCCGGTGGGATGGATTAATCTATCCCCCCGGATGGAATTAACCAGTCTAGACTATCCGGGGGGATAAACCATTCTATCCCATTTTTTAAAAACTGTGTATAATTAAAACAATTATACTCTAATCAAAATTTAAAGTGACTCTAATTGTTTTAAGTGACCTAAGCAATGCCAAGAGAAAGGCAACTCGAATTTATTTAGTGTCTCCGAGTGTTTTTAAGTGTTTTAAACGTTTTAAGTGCTATAAAAACAAAGCAAAACAAAAAATCTAGTAGGAATAAACATACCTGTTAGTGTCATTGTTCAAAACAAAGCAGATGAAAATTAATTTGCAAAAATAAAAGCACGCGTAAGTGTTTTTTTCGACTTTTCCTCATTTTGGGGGATACTTTTAATACGGGGGGATACTCTATTTCGTGACACCGGCTGATATAGGCCTAGGCTATGAAAGCATGACGATGATGATGATGATGACGACGACGATGATGATGATGATGATGATGATGATGATGATGATGATGACGATGATGATGATGATGACGACGATGATGATGATGATGATGATGATGATGATGATGATGATGATGATGATGATGATGATGATGATGATGATGATGACAACGACGACAACCTCAAGGAGGAGGGAGGGAGGCAGTATGGGAAGAACTTCCGTTAAGAAGGTGCAATGAAAAGGAGATGGGAGAAGGGTGCATGGAAGTACATGCATCCCTGTAGAAATCGACCCATATATGAAGGCGTCACGACTGAACCATTGTGGACATTTGACGTGCGCTATTTACGACGGACGACGACACCGCAACGCTATTCAGCGTAGGCTTTTATACGTCATGAGTCTCAACATGCACTCAGCCACTAATCAGCGCCGCTGTAATCTCCCTCTGCAGAGACGCGTATACATACACGTGCAAGAAATATATAGCGCCCAGACGCATATATACATGTATAGGCCTTCATATATACATATGCAATTTACACATATACATATAGATTATAATACATATATAGGCCTACATGTATTATATATACATATATTATGCATATACAATACAGATGCAATTATCGCTGATGTTTAGCATGCACGCAGTAGGCCTATAGATCTATATATATATCAAATCAAATCAAATCAAATCAAATCAGTTTATTTCCTGAATACGCACCAAAAATAACAATCAAGGCAGTGAACAGGGAATTGTACATATTTAGTGGTATCAAGGGGAGACCCGGAAGGGATGGAAATCCCGCTAATTGGGCCACCCAGTAATCATTGAATTGCAAGGCATAATATACAGGACATGACAGCCGGTTTAAACGATTGCAGAAATAGAAATATAATCAGGACAGAAACTTATTAATAGAGGATAGATAACACAACTTAACTAACACTTAACTAACACTTAACTAACACTTAACTAACACTTAACTAACACACCCAATTCAACACAATAATTCAAGCAGTTCGATTGATAATATAACAACGTAGGCGTTTCTTGAAGATATGAAGACCATGTAATTGACTTATAGCTGAGGGGATACTGTTCCAAATATTAGCACCAGTATATCTGATCGAAAATAAACGAGTGTTAGTATGAGCAAATGGTTGTCTATACAAATTTGCACTTCTTGTGGAATAGGAATGAAAATCAGAGGCACGGAAGAACATTTGTCTATACGCTACTGGTAACAAGTTGTGCTCATATCGAAACATAAATTCACCTATCTGAACCGTCCTAATTTGTTCAATCTTTAGTAATTTAAATTCCAGAAATAGCTGATGAGTATGAGAATTGTATGGAACATTAGCCACATAACGAATAACACGTTTCTGTAGAATTGTTAGCCTTTGTAAATTGGATTTATAAGTTGAAGCCCATATTATATTGCAGTAGGTAAGATATGGGTAGATGAGTGTATAATAAAGGGTTAGCCTAACATGGGGAGGTAACAAGGAGGAAGCTCGTTTTATAATACCGATATTCTTGGCAATTTTAGAAGAGATAGCTTTAATATGATCTTTCCAAGACAAATGCTGGTCTAACACAACACCTAAGAATTTAGTTGATATTTCTTGTTTAATGGAATGGCCATCAATGTACAAATTATTTTCGTTGGTGAAAGAAATTTTTCTATGGGACCTAAATAGAATGTAATTAGTTTTATCAAGGTTTAATGATAGTTTGTTGGCACGAAACCAATTAGCAATTTGAGAAAGTTGGCCATTCACTATTTGATAAAGGCTGGTAAGGGAGCTGTGGGAATAAAAGATATTAGTGTCATCTGCAAAAAGGATGAAGTACATAAGTGGGGATGCGTTAGGAAGGTCATTAATGAAAAGAAGAAATAATAAAGGTCCAAGGTTCGATCCTTGTGGAACGCCAAACAGAACAGAACGCATCATTGAATAGGCACCATTGCAGTAAACAACTTGTGAGCGATTTTCAAGGTAACTAGCAAACCATTTATGTTGGACTCCTCTTATACCATAATTATTCAGTTTTTTAAGTAAAATATCATGGCTCACCGTGTCAAAAGCCTTGGCCAAGTCAAAGAACACTCCAAGGGAAAATTCATTATTTTCAATTGCTTCAGATATTTTGTCCTGAATACTTAGTAAAGGCAATGAGGGGGAGTGACCAGCCTGGAATCCATGTTGAGATGGGTATAAAATGCTAGATTTTTCAAGAAAGCTACTCAGTCTTTTATACATTAGTTTTTCAAATATCTTAGCAAAATATGGAAGTACAGAGATTGGTCTATAATTAGCTACGTCACTCCTCTCACCTCTTTTGAAAATAGGTACGACTTTAGCAATTTTTAAAGCACTAGGAAAAATACCAGTGTTAAAGGAACAATTGACAATTTCAGATAGTGGTTGAGCAATAATATTAATGGAGGGGGATGCAACAAAAGGATCAATATCATCAATACCTTTACTATGGGATAAACGAATGGTTTGGTTCAGTTTAATTATTTCCTCTGAAGTTGTATCTTCAAGTCCGAAAGAATTGGTAATAGGAGGGCTTAAATAACTCTCAAGTGGAGAGAGCGGATCAGGAATATTTTTTGCCAAATTTTGGGCAATTTCTGTGAAGTAGCTATTAAATTTATTGGCTATTTCTTCAGGATCCTCAATCTTAACCCCGTCAGAATTTAAGGAATTGATTACCGATTCATTATTTGTTAATCCAATAGCTGAGCGAATAACATTCCAGGTTTTCTTTAGGTTATTACTACATTTACAAAATTCTTCGGCATAATAATTTATTTCAGCTCTTTTTCTAATAGATTTGAATTTGTTTCGGAATGTGATAAACTTCTTTCTATTAGTTTCATTTGGATTTTTTATATATTTTAAGTATAACGAATTGTTAGTTTTACAGGATTTTAGAAGACCTTGAGACATCCACGGGTTTTTTAAAGTGACCTTCCGCCCTCTACTGACAGAAATCGGAAAAACTCTATCATATAGCTCTTTATAAATAGTCATGAAATCGTCATAAGCTTTATTTGGGTCATAGTTAATACAGGCCTGAGTAATTGGGGACCAATCGATAGTGGACAGCGCCTCTTGAAAGGTGCTAATTCCCTCATTAGAAATTATTCTACAATTATCTGTTGCAGATTTAGTGGGTAGCTTAGTTTCACAATTTAAATGAACAAAAGTAGGCAAGTGATCAGAAATATCAGAAGTAATAATCGAGGAGGCAGCTACGCGAGGCCAAGCAGTGGTGAAGATGTGATCAATAAGAGTCGCAGAATGATCCGTTATTCTGGTAGGTCTAGTTATGATGGGCAAGAAGTGGTGAGCTAACAAGCAATTATAAAAATTAGTAGTTTGCTTATGTATATTTACTTTGAGGAGGTCAATGTTGAAGTCACCTAATAGTATAATATCTTTATTTTGAGGAGAAAGTTCAGAAAGTAGGGCTTCAACTTCATCAGTGAATTTATCGAGCTCTTGGCCTGGTGGTCTGTATAATATCCCAACTAGTATGGAACCAGTTTTCATAGGAATTCTTAATAACAGACCCTCATAAGTACATGCATTAGTGCATTTAACATTTTGAACTATCGAGAATGAAAGTTCATTTTTAATAAAAAATCCTACACCACCCCAATGGTCCTGCTCTCTTGGTCGGTGCACAAATTGATACCCAGGTAAATTAACAAGGTCCTCAGAGTTTTTATCAATCCAGGTTTCAGAAAGTGCAAGAATGGAAACAGGTAAAATATCAAGTAAATCTCTAATTTCAGTTAACTTAGGTAATAAACTACGACAGTTAATGTGTACAATTGATAAAGAGGAAGAAGAAAGTAATGCAAATTTAGAGCTCAAAGAGTGAGGAGAGAGATACACACTATCAAAAATAGCATTAGAAAAACAATTAAGATCGGGGTCCGTATCCACATTATTAATCAAGGTTCGGTTTTCAAATTCCTCTGTTAATACCTCAAGTCTAAGGTTGGTTGCATTATATTGAGCAGCGGTTGGAGGAATTGTCAGATCATGAGTGTGCATCATGATATCTTCCGTATAGCAAAAGGGCAGTTCATTACTAATGCATTGGGAACAGATCCACATATTCGTCACATCAAAACTACAGCATTGAGTATGGAATGTATTACCACACATTGAACAAGAAGTATAATTAACTGAAATTGGAATTGGGTGTGTACACAAACTACATAGCAGCATTGGCAGCCTGAGTGGGCAGCCCGGGCTGAAAGCTCAAGCAGGCGAGTGCACAATCAATAGTCTAGAGATATAAATCAGTCATAGTCGTTAAGAGAAATACTAAGTAGGTCACATAAGTGAAGAACACAAGAATGAAAGAAAACAATTTGCAAATTCAAACATAATAATGGGTAAATAACTAAGTTAAAATCAAGGAGGAACATAATAACGGGTAAATTAACTAAATTATAATTATGAAGCAAAGTTCAGAGACATTAGAACTGAGACAGGAAAAAATTATGCAAACAACAGATTACCCATGAAACAATAGCAGATTTATAAACAAAGCATAAAGTGTAATCGAATAGTACCGATGCATCCTTGCACATCATGCTTCATAAAGCAGCTAGTCCAGAGGCAGGAGGTCGTCAAGCTGCTGCAAGGAGATGATCTTAGTCGGCTTCTCGTTGGGTGAGTCTGATAGCTTGAGTAGAACTGTCCCTCCGGAGGTCCATGTAGAGTAGATTTTCTTGTCCTTTAGAAGTCGTCGAGTTCTTGCGAAGATGACAGAGTTTGATCGAGTCAAGTGCTCGTTGATGTAGATGGATGAAGACTTGGAGCTGGAAGAGTGCCAGAGGATCTTGCGAGCAGCGAAGACTGTATCCCGCACGCGTCTTCCTACGAATCCAATGATCAGGGGCCGAGGTGCTCCCTTGTTCTTGTTGGGTATACGATGAGCAAAAGAAATATCGATCTCGGTCACCGGTACTTGCAGACGAGCAGTGAAGAACTCCAATGCATCCCGGATGGCCGCCTGGTGATACTGTGTGAAAGTTGGCTTGGAAGTTGATTCGGAAGTAGATGCGGAAGTAGATGCGGAAGTAGATGCGGAAGTAGACGCAGGTGAAGACTCTGGCAGACCGTGAATAACCAGATTGCTCAGGCGAGATGACTTCTCGGATTCTTCAAACTGTGACTTCAGTTGAGAGTTTTGAGTTTCAAGGGTGGAAATGTTCTGTTGCAGCGCTCCATAATTTTTTGATAAGTGGTCACTTGCAAATTTTTCGACCATCGCCTCAACTAAAGATTCCAGCTTAGAGGTAAACTTGACGGCCAGTTTTTCGAAGGATGCCTCAATTGTTGCATCAATAGATGGCGCAAGGGTGACCGTCAACCGTGCCGTTAGTGCGTCAAGGATTCGATCATCCTCCACGATACTGTCCAGTATGTCATCTACCTTTAATGCTTTCTTTGACATAATCCGGTTATTAAGTTTCGAGGCTGATAGTGGAAATATCCTGATTGACCCGAGATGAGTTGCGATGAATAGCAAGAATTAAGTTACCAATGAATCCAGAACGTTCGAAGCGTACACACAGACAACAGCGGGTGATCGGCCACTCCTCTCGCAACAAGTCAACTTGACATGAATACGCGACTAATATTCCAGTTTCAAAGTTGTCGTAGTGTTCATATTAGAGTCCTTATGGTAACCCTTTTAAATATCTAAGCGGTTAACGAAATAAACGAAAAATGACTTTAAAAGAAATCATAATTGATCATGCTTCTCGCTTCAGTCAACCAACCGCCATGACCACGTGCCTAATATATATATATATATATATATATATATATATATATATATATATATATATATATATATATTATATTATATATAATATATGTTAGATATACTCATTGGTATTCGTCCACATGTCTTGCTGCCGCTCTTTCTTTTAGGGACTCAACATATAATAATAATGATCTATAATTTTATAGACATACAGGAGCCGGTCTCGATAGTCAAATAGCTTTTAAAATATTCCTGTCCTAGAATCGAAAGCCAAAAACCTAAACCTCGGTTGCCGCCGCCGCTCATGCATGCACGCACAAATAGGCCATGCAAAGCGAGCATAAACAAGTCAATATATGAACCCTACTGTAACACTGCAGCCATTGCATATAGGCGAAGCATGAGCATGAGCACGCAAACACGATCACACCCACTCACCTCGCCGAAGACCAAATTAAACGTTAAAAGCATTGAGGACAATGTTGTTATTATGCAACGCTATATATAACTGAAAAATTTGAAAAGGCTTCTCTATAACAAAGCCAACGTTATTCTACACGACACAATCATGCATGCACTATTATTGCACATTGCACTAGCTGATCATGCATGCACTATAATACGTTATCGATGTTATTTTTTGTGTGAGATAGACCGAACAATTAATGTGCGCTCACAACATCGTAAACTTTATGCACCCTGTTTTTACTTAATGCAGGGAATTTGGGTTTTTGTGTTCTAAATTAATGAACCTATACCAGTAGCAAGTACGCAATCTTCGTAAATGGCGAAACTTCCGCACTGGGTTGGAGGCTTGATCTGTCGACAAAATAAATATGTCCATTGGCCTAAAGCCAATGAGGACATCGACGATCTATTCTTTTTTTTAATTCGGCGACAAAAATTGCTCGAAAGATTTATAGAGATGTTGACAGCACTGCATGCAGAGCTAATGCAACGTGTGTGTGTGTGTGTGTGTGTGTGTTTGTGTGTGTGTGTATGTGCGTGTGTGTGACTGTGTGTGTGTGTGTGTGTGTGCATGTGTAGGTGTGTGTGTGTGTGTGTGTGTGTGTGTGTGTGTGTGTGTGTGTGTTGGTAAGCATATTACGCTGAGGCACGTACAACAGGCTCGAATGAATGAATCAACCCCATAGTAATAATTATATGCACATTAGATCATACACATATATATATGTATATATATACATATATATATATATATATACAATGCATGTATAATATAGCATGCAGGTATAGATGTGCAGACGCACACGAGCGTGTGTTGCTCATGCATTGTGTGGACGTGAAGAGCGTTAATAGCCGGTGTCGCGAAAAGGATTATTCCCCAGAAAGCTATCCGGGGGGATGAATTAGTCTATCCCCCCGGATGGAATTAACCGGTCTAGACTATCCGGGGGGATAAACCATTCTATCCCATTTTTTGAAAAATGCGTATAATTGAAAATTTTTTTCTCTAATCAAAATTTAAAGTGACTCTAATTGTTTTAAGTGTCCTAAGCAATGTTCAGAGTAAGGCAACTCGAAATTATTTAGTGACTCTAAGTGTTTTTAATTTTTTCAAAAGTTTTAAGTGTTCTAAAACCAAAGCAAAAAATATCAAAATAAAAAATAAACATACCCGTTAGTGTCATTGGTCAAAACAAAGCAGATGAAAATTAATTTGGAAAAATAAATTCACGCGGAAGTGGCTTTTTCGACTTTTCCTCATTTGGGGGATACGATTAATACGGGGGATACTCTATTTCGTGAGACCGGCGCCGCACTGCAGTGACGTACACACGATGACGGCGAGCGATACAACGGCAGAGACCAACAGGCATGCGCATTATTTGCCCGGTCTGCATGGTGGCTATATCTGTAGAGCTATATTATATATACAGGGTGGCCCAAAAAAAGTGATAACACCTCGTATAATATAACATAATTATTTCAAATTTGTTTAGACTATATCCATAATAGCTTAAATAGTTCACTAATCTACTTAGCTACCTGTTTATGCATATGACGTCATTATTACGACCATTTCCGGTCGCCATTTTTTATTTTTTATTTGCCAATCGTCAACTTCTGCGTGTTTTGAAGATATTTTAACCAGAATGAAAAAAATCACAACAAAATACCGTATTCTGATAAAAAAAATGCAAGGCGAATGAAAAATGAGTTTCCAAACAAAGCCTGGTGTATAGCTAGTATCAGTCACGTTATAAAACTTTTTATAACGACGGGTACAACAGAACGTCAACGCTCAACCATAATTGCAAATTAAAACGTTTGCAATGCAGTCAGCAGCTACTTGAACGGTTTCCTAATGACAGAAGTATACGAACCATCTGGTTTACAGACGAAAAGACATTCATCGTTGCCACGCCAGTTAAAATTTCTCAAAATGATCGTATTTATTCAGTCGAATCAAAGAAAAGGCAAGTTTCAGAAAGGAGACTTATACGAGAACGTGAACATTTCAGCCGCGGTATCATGGTATCAGTTGGTGTTTCTCGCTTACAAAAAGTTGTTGAGAAGCAAATGGGACACATTGAACATGTTTTATGATTAGCGTAATTACTACTTGACATACAGCAGTAAATTACTAAACGTTATATTAATTCGATTATATTAAAAGACCTTTTGCTACGAGACCGTCGAGACGTTATCACTTTTTTTGGGCCACCCTGTATATTAGGGTGGCACTCAAAATAAAAGTCTGTAATTTGTATCTTCCCACCCCCCAAATATGTTTAAAATGTTAAAATAATAAGGCTCACAAAATTTGGAAGCACTATAATAAAATTTACTGGTAGCTGAACGTGGTTAAAGTTTTTAGCATTGGACAATGTCAATTTCCATGCTGTTTCAATGGGTAAGATACGTTACTATGAAGGGTATTCACTATTGCTAAGTTAGTGATGAGCAATTGAGCACAGCACTACTGGTGAGCAACAGGAGACCCCTTAGTAACTAGAAATGTCCTGCAGTGCCTCTCAGCCACTTGTTACAGAAATTGATTCTGTTTTCATAGTGACCAAGGACACCATTGAATGAATCAGCGACACTGTTGACCACCATCAGACTCTCTGCTCATAATGGAGCACTAGCATACTCAGAAATGCAAGTGCTAGGGTGAAGGACTGAAGGTCTTAAGGACCAAGAACTCCTGTGACATTTTAATTGCCACAAGAAACTGTTAAGTATGTTCTGACAACCATCGCTGCATTTGTATGGTAACAGTGCAATGCAGCGCAACATGTCAAGTAGTTTGTCATGCATGGGTTTCTTTACTTAGGGCTGTGACCATTACTTCCTTCAAATCCAGGGGAATCATTGTCTCAGAGAAAGTGATACCCTTTAGTTAGTATTTCAACTACAAATGACTACAGAAGGAATTGATTGCTGAATCGGCAACAGTTTAGTTGTTTGTCTGCATGCATCAAACTCATACGGAAGATTCAAGAAAGATTCGAGTCGTTGCGCGGATCAGGTGTGGCACATGCATGTGTGTACACTGTACAGTCACTTAATGTACAACTTCACAACTGCTTTGAACTTTTTGAGAGCTGACAACTCACGTTTGGTGACGTTTATTGAGAGTGCAATAAATAGCTTTTTAAACTGTATGTGACCTTGCCTTCCATCTAGGCTATCTAGCTTTAGGATGGGCCCCAGGGGCATGGACATTGGATACGCACATATTCCCGACTTTCTACTCCTTCTAAAAATATCAGTGCCAGGTGAAAGAGCTCATAGTGGTACAAACAGTCTTGGCTGAATATCATTGAACTGGATGAGCTCGATAAACTCATTTTGCATCGGATCCAAACCAGTGCAGTTGCTGTCACCTTTATACCGTTTTTCATACCGGTCTGCTTCAAATTCGCATAGTATACATGAATCTCCAAATCTATTAAATTATATCTTG
>CAMAOG010000200.1:0-25000 GCA_945859605.1 Lumbricus rubellus | reverse complement strand
TAATATAGCAGCCCACAACAAAAGAAGAAGAAGAGGAAGAAGAAGAAGAGGAAGAAGAAGAAGAGGAAGAAGAAGAAGAGGAAGAAGAAGAAGAGGAAGAAGAAGAAGAATAGGAAGAAGAAGAAGAAGAAGAAGAAGAAGAAGAAGAGGAAGAAGAAGAAGAGTGATCGGCGGCTTCAAAGCAGTGCGCATGGTAAACTGAGATCATGATATTCTCTTGCTCGAAGGAGTTTTGCTCACTCGCGCATCGACTTCTATCGCTTAATCGCGTCTCGCACTAAAGCTGTACATTATATAATATACAGGGTGGCTCAAAAAAATGTACCACCGCATAAAATGCGATAACTTCGCAACCGATTGACATTTTTCTCAGAATATTTTCCAATTTGTAGGGGAATGAATTTCCAACAATCCCTGAAAGTTTCACTTGAAAAATTTCTTGTTTGCAAAAGATACAGCTGTTCAAACTTAAAATTTCTTTTTTTCAAAAATCAGGAGAATAAAGTTCCAATACAATGTGATTTCATTAAGATTTTTTGCAAATCACATCATAAGAAATGATGATGATGTCCTACGACCTCAATAAGAGCTGTAAAGAAGCTGTTTATGCAGCAAACTGTTGGTATTTAGTGATATTTTATAGATTATGAACTCAATTCGTGAATCCATTACTGAACGTCATGGGCAAAGTTTCTGCGGAAGACAAAATGGAAATTCGGACGCTGCGTGAACAGAGACTGGGACATCGCGTAATCATAGCAAAATACTCAGTGAAAAGTGGAGCCTGAGCATATTGAATGCTATCTGTAAACATGTTTATGTAACGAAGATCAGATGTTGGAAGCGAGGCAGGAAGTGGTCGCTTGGTCTGATGGAAAAAGTACGATTTTCAAGAAATTCGCTTAGTAATCGAAAGGGTCAAGTTTGCAAAGCACATCAGATTTGCTGGCATGTGTCACGGGTGCCAGAAAAGACTGCGTTTAATCCCATTCAATAGGATAAATGTCAAACTCATCGCTTAACTCTCTTACCCAGACTAATTGAAGACCAGGTAGGCCATGATCTAACATGTGGTTTTATTTTCCAGCAGGACGGTGCGCCTGCTTGCTCGCACGGCAAGGCTGATTATGATGACGCTACCTTATTTTTGCAATCCACTCCAGTAAATTTATTGGCAAAGGTGACTAACAACATCGCCAGACCTTAGCCCTCTTGCTTACCACGTCTGGGAAGCTATGCTGCAAGACATTTCATCCCAAGTTGGAGAACATTGGCTAGCTGAAGGAAGTCCTGCTGCTAATGTGGGATCAGTTGCCGCAGGACTCGATCAACAAGGCCATATTAAGTTTCACAAAAAGAATTCGAGCTCGTATTAAAGCAGGGAGTGGACACTCCCATCATACCCTACAATAAACTGCAAAACGTATGTCTGAGGCCGTGGTGAAAAGTGATATCATTTGACATGGAAATCAAGAATTGACGTTAATTTTTTCTACGGAAATTTTTAAAAAACGAAAATCAAAGTTTAAACAGCTGTAACTTTTGCAATCATGAAAAGTTTTCAATGAAACTTTCAGGGATTGTTGGAAATTCATTCCCCTTCAAATTGGAAAATTTTCGGAGAAAAAGTTCAATCGGTTGCAAAGATATTGCATTTTATCCGGTGGTACATTTTTTTTGAGCCACCCTGTACACCGTGACTCAAAAAAGGTAAGCCAAATTGTTTTTCATATATCTCTAAAGCCCGATAACGTATCATGCTAAAATTTTCCAAATATTTAGAGAATTGGACCAAGAATATGATTCCAAAATTTCATGAGATAAAGTTGAGCGGATAAAAAGTTATGAATATTTAAACTTCATATACATTCTTACGCTGACGACGTTCAGTCCTACGCTCATTGCTCGGCGCCCCAAGCTGCCTCTGCCGTCCGAATCATGTCGCATGCCACAGACCGTCTTACTGCCTGGATGTCGTCCAATCGACTCCGCTTAAACCCTTCAAAAACTCAATATATCTGGCTTGGAACTCGCCAACAGCTAGATAAGCTGGATCTGGGGTCTCTGGCTTCTGAATTCCCCACCTTTGTCTTTTCCACCTCTGTACGTAATCTGGGTATTATCCTGGACCCGGAGCTGACTTTTGTTGATCATCTCAAGGCTCTGACTCGCTCCTGTTATTATCAATTGCGTCAGCTGCGAGTCGTGGCTCGCTCTCTGTCTCCCGCTTCTGCTTCCACCTTAGTTCATGCTTTCATTGTTAATCGGTTGGATTACTGTTCCTCTCTCTACTTTGGCCTTCCTTGGGTTCGGTTGCGTGGTCTGGAGGGGGTCCTGCGGGCGGCTGCACGCTTGGTGGGTGGTGTCCCTAAGTTTGGTCATATCTCGGACTACATTCGTGATGTCCTACACTGGCTTCCCATTCAGTCCCGCATCCACTTCCGGATTATTTCCTTTGCTTGGCGCTGCGTTTTGGGAACAGCACCTCTTTATCTTCGTGAGCTCTTCACTTTGACCTCAACTACTTCGGGTCGCCGATCTCTGCGCTCGGCCTCTCGAGGCGACTTTATGGTTCCCTTCGCCCGTACAGCCACAAGGCAGAATAGGGCATTCTCGGTCAATGGACCTTCCCTCTGGAATGACCTTCCCTCTAACCTGCGTTCCCAACCTCGGAACATCTCTGGCACATTCTATAGACTGCTCAAGACTTTTCTTTTTGACCGGGCCTGGGTCGGGAGCGCCTCTGAGTAGATTCCTTGAAGGGGCGCTATATAAATTGCTTAGATAGATAGATAGATATACTGAAATTGCAGTTTGCAAGCAATTTCCTGTCAGATTCAATAAAATGTTTCCTTATTATCTCTAATGCCTGATGATTAGCCTAATCATTCTAAAATTTTCCAGATATGTAGAGAATTGAACTAACAATATGACCATGACAGTATGGATTGATTATTTAATTAAATAACATGCTCAAAAGTCCTCCTCCTGCTTGCACGCAAGCCCGGAGGCGCTGCTAGGCAACAGCATCATCGAATATCCTCTGGTCCAGGCCATACCACACTTCCAGCAAGCGTTGCTTCAGATCGTTTATGCTATGGATTGTTGTCTGATAGACCCGGTCTTGCATCATGCACGCTCCACACTTTACAGTCGACAGAATTCAAATCTTGGCTGTTCGGAGGCCATAATGTGGGAGAAATTAAGTCTGGCGTCAGCATTTCGATGGTTTCCTTGGCTCTGTGGGCTGGCGCTGTTCCGTTGAAAAAAGAAAACAGCCTTCCGGGGGCTACATATTTCTGATAACAGGTGGAAGATGTTGTTACAGTAGAACGTTGCGATAATATACTCTCTTAATTTTAGTCTAGGATCACTGAAGACCAAAATTGGGAACTATCAAGCATCGAAACCGCAACGAACACTATAACAGACTTGCAGAAAACTGAAATTTCTGGAGATTAAGCCTAAATATTCATATATTTCTATCCGTTCAAATTCATGACACGATATTTTGGAATCCTATTCTTGGTTCAATTCTCTAAATATCTGGAAACTTTTAGTATGATTAATTATCAGGCATTGGAGATATAAGAATAACAGTTTAGCTTACTTTTTATTGAATCTGACAGAAAATTGCTTGTAAACTGCAATTTCGGTATATGAAGTTTAAATATTCATAACTTTTTATCCGTTCAACTTCAGCTCATGAAATTTTGGAATAATATTCTTGGTCCAATTCTCTAAATATTTGGAAAATTTTAGCGTGATATGTTATTGGGCTTTAGAGATCTATGAAAAACAATTTGGCTTACTTTTTTTGAGTCACGGTGTATATAGACTATATAATTTATATATATACATATAATCGTAGGCGCACGATGCTGGGTCCAGAGGGGCAAATGCCCCCCTCAATTTCGGACAAGTCTGGCTTTTCGGGCAAGCAGACCCGTGAGCATATATAGGCCTATATGAAAAAAGAATGGTTTTTTCACATTTAAACTCGATGACTCGATGGCTTAAAAAAGGTCGTCAACTTTTTTGTCTGGAAAAATCCCATCACGAGATTTATTTTTCGGGCAGAAGTCAAATCTTTGCCTCCCCCATGCACTACTGAAATCTCTCGTACGCCTATGTAAGCTTATATAATTATACATGTAGGCCATATATATATATATATATATATGTATATATCGCCATCAATCAATCGTTATTAATAGAGCTCCCTTCAATGCGTCTGCACTGAGTGATGCGTCTCTCTGTGTTTGCGGAAGAATAAAAGCTTTTGACTGCATGAGAGACTTTCTGATGTTTCGCTCAGTCAAAAATTAGTTTTAATTTTTCATGTGGGAATTAATTAAGACATAAATCATCATGATTATCGTCATCATCATCATCATCATCAGACATAAATCATCTTGATCATCATCGTCATCATCATCATCGTCATCATCATCATCGTCATTGTCTATAGCGACAGCTATTTGTTTGCGAGAGGTATGAATAATTTATGTCCATTGTTCGTGGACATTTGTCAAGTGCACTGCTTCTCTTAATGTCCGTCCAAATGATGTTATGTCCTCATTTATATTTGCGTGCAGCAGCGTAGTCGTTGTCGTTGTCTGCCTTTCGTTCCTTTTCTTTTCTCAAATCTTGCAGCAATGCATATATGCGCTGTGTAGAATTCGGTCAACTACACTGTGTCCGGAAAAAAAGGGACCCATTTTCTAAATATCAAAATAAATAGTAAATATTAATCGATTTTCACAATTCAAAGACCGTTTTAATACTAACATATTTGTCTAACAATTGTAAAAATATAAAAGTTCCAGTTCAAATAATGACGTCATTATGACGTCATTTGCACAAAAAGTCAAATTTAAGAGATAAATGCGCAAAATCATCAAATATTTCAATATTTTTATGATGTAATTTATCAATAATAAATGTAAGTTTAATTTAATTTTTATATCTGAATTAATGTTTGGTCAAAGTGTACACCTTTGGCCTCAACGTAAGCTTCAAAACGGTCGCGCTAATAGCCAACTGCAGCATCGATAACCACTGTTTAAGCAGCGCATCAAATCCTCCCCAGCAGGCATTAACAAATCGCTCACGGAGTTCTTCAATGTCTCTTATCCTTGTCCTGTAGCCTACATCTTCTCCATGATTCAGTCTCCAAATCTTATTATCAGCGGGTTTTAAGCGGGCGGCCGTTTAGCGGCCAAAGAATTAAGAGGAATGAAATCCGAGCCTCATTAGTCAGCAGTTCAACATTTTCACGAACTCGGTGAGCTGAAGCACCAGTTTGTTGAAATGTGTAGGCTATTGTTCCGAATATTTTTCCAGGATATCAGGCACGACTTTTTTATAGAGCGGACAATCCCTTTAATAAGCTGCATTTATTTTCATTCCTTACATGGATTTCTGTTTTACCAAGAGCCAAAATCAACAGAAACCATGTATGAATAGCCGGATAAATGCATTTTTATGCAAATGACGTCATTATGACGTCATTATTGTGACTGGAACTTTTATATTTTCACCAATGATTAACAAATATGTCAGGATTAAAATGGTGTTTGAATTGTAAAAATCGATGAATATTTACTATTTATTTTCATATTTACAAAATGGGTCCCTTTTTTTCCGGACACAGTGTAGTATTCTCTCTCTCTCTCTCTCTACACGTCGTAACCATTGGCAACTTCGTTAAATGACTTCGTGTATTGCTATCTACAAATTTATTCTACATGTATAGCAGAGTTGTTCAGATATAAATATTATAATTATAACTAATGCTGATCTAATGTCATCTTTTCTTGATCTCGAATCCATGCGATCTTCCGTTTAATAGTCAAGATATATTTCTGCCGCAAGAATTCTTTTCTCGTCTTGTTTCTCGCATTGTCTGCAATGTTCTACATGCAGTGCAGGGCCAGATTAGCAAAATAATGTGGGAACGCTGCATGTGCCCCTGCTCAGTAAAACTGCGAGGTCTCAAACGTACGCATAAATCAAAACAAAAGGACACACAGTTTGAAAACTAAAAGCCACCAATGCATATTTGTTGTCATCGCAATTCGGTCAGAGAAACTGTAGAACACATTGAAGGTAACATGAATCGTACATGCATACGATGAAGCTCGCAAGTAAGCCATTTCATGTCAATACTATACAATGTTTTTTCCTCTATAGTTATATGCAAGCAACGCTGCAATGTTTTTTCTATTACATATATAGCCATAGGCGTACGGGAGATTTCAGCAGTGGGGGGGGGGGGCAAAGATTGAACTTCTGCCCGAAAAATACATCCGCGAAATTTTTTTTTGTCGTTCGGGTTTGTGTTTGCCCGAAAAACGACACTAAGTCTTCCCCGAAAGTTGACGACATTTTTTTTTAGTCATCGGCCAAAATTTTCAGGAAAATCATACCATTTCATCCACCAAAAAAGTTGATGACCTTTTTTTGTCATCGGCCAAAATTTTCAAAAAAATCATACCATTTCATCCACCAAAAAAGTTGATGACCTTATTTTTTTTATTTTTTAAAAAATTTTTTAGTCATCGGCCAAAATTGTCGGGAAAATCGTACCATTTCATCCACCAAAAAGTTGATGACCTTTTTTTTATTTTTTTTATTTTTTTATTTTTTTAATTTTTTTTTAGTCATCGACCAAAATTTTCAGGAAAATCATACCATTTCATCAACCAAAAAAGTTGATGACCTTATTTTTTTAAATTTTTTAATTTTTTTTAGTCATCGGCCAAAATTTTCAGGAAAATCATACCATTTCATCCACCAAAAAAGTTGATGACCTTATTTTTTTAATTTTTTAAATTTTTTTTAGTCATCGGCCAAAATTGTCGGGAAAATCGTACCATTTCATCCACCAAAAAAGTTGATGACCTTTTTTTTGGTCATTCGGGTTTTTTGCCCGAAAAAACCACCAAACTTGCCCGAATTTGGGGGGAGGGAATTGCCCCCCTGCACTCCCGCCTCGTACGCCTATGTATATAGCCTATGTAAGATCTATTCGAAGAAATACACGCGCACGCACATGGTAATCACAGACGAATTTTATGACCTGATAAGAAGGTATGCGTGGTAGTATAGTGGACCCGGACAATGTCGACGACCTGAGTTGAAATGTTCATGATAGGCGTCTACTGCAGCAGTACATGCAATACATGGTTATGGTGTTGGTCACACGACCAGACACTTAAGTCCCGTCACTGCTGCTTCATCTGAAATGGTCGTCATCCTTATTGTAGCCTCGCCCTCCTCCACATTCCCTTCTTCTGTCGTGTATCGAGCAGATCTCCAACTTCACAGCCGCCGCCACATGAGTATACCTCCTTACGACTGTGTCCGGCAGGCTGTGCCTCTGTGTGCGTCTATCTGTCTGCCTCTGTGTGCGTCTGTGTGCGTCTGTGTGCGTCTGTCTGTATGGTTGGCTGGTCTTCTGTTCTGCTGCATTGTGTTGTCCTTGCGGTTGTACGTGCATGCTTGCTGACGTCGCCGTCGTCGACGAAGGATTATTTCTTGAGCGCTTGCGTTTAATGCGCTTATCGATTTTTCTTTGGCCGAAGAAGTCTTCCCCACCCCTCCACCTTCCATCCCTCCATCCCTCCCTCTATCCCTCCATCCCTTCCCTCCTTCCCTCCTCTCCACTCCTTCCAATTCCTCATTCCATCCAACTTCTGCATCCGTCCGTCCGTCAGTCGGTTCTTCCGTTCGTTCCACCGTTACTACACACGACCAGACAGAGAAAAGCCGCAGCTTCCCAGTTCTAATCACCTTTTCCCATTCCTTCTCTTCCCATTCCTCCTCTTCCTCTTCCTCCTCTTCATTCTCTTCTTGCTCCTCCCTTCCTTCTCTCCTCCTTCCCTCATTTCTCTCATTCCTGCTCTTCCTCTTCCTCCTCTTCATTCTCTTCTTGCTCCTCCCTTCCTTCTCTCCTCCTTCTCTCATTTCTCTCATTCCTGCTCTTCCTCTTCCTCCTCTTCTTCCTCCTCCTCTTTCTTCTCCTCTTTCTCCTCCTCTTCCTAGTCCTCCTCCTCCTTCTCATCCTCCTTCGCTTCTTTCTCCTCTTTCTCCTCCTCCTCCGCCTACATATTCTACTCCTATTTCTCCTCCTCCTGCTCCTCCTTCTCATCCTTCTCCTTTTCCTCCTCCTCTTCCTCCTTCTCCTCCAATTTCTCCTCCTTCTTCTTTTCTCCTCCTCCTCCTAGTCCTCCTCCTTCTCTTCCTACTCCTTCTCCGCCTTCTTCTCCTCCATTCTCATCCCGCTTCTTTTTCTCCTTCATGCTCCCCATCCTCGTTGTTCAGCGCACTATACATGTACTTTCCTTCGCCTATTCTATTCGGGCACCTGCGACGTACATGCATGTGAAAGACTGAAAGGAGGACTGTTCATGATGATGACTCTATAATTGGTCGTCTGCCTTAGTCGGCTTCCAGAAGACGGAAAAGTTGGAAAACCATTCTCGTCTCATCATTCTCATGTCATATATTTGACAATAACTAAATGCGAATATTTTCAATTAATTATTGATGCAGTGGTGTTGGAGAACGTACTTCCAACTTTACAATTACACATTCACCGCGCGTAGACATCCTGTATAGCTGTAATCGTAACCTTTGCCTTCGATGACCCGCTGTCAGTGTTATTTTAGTTCAGAAAATCATTTCTATTTTAGTTTTTATTTAGTTCTTCATCAAATCATTTCAGTTTAGTTTTAGTTTTAGTTTTGCTTCTGGTAATCATTTTAGTTTTAGTTTAGTTTTTATTCGTAAAATCATTTTAGTTTTCGTTTTCGTGAACTAATGACTTATCTTTTTCGTTTCAAGTGCGACATAGAATGTTGTAGTCGTCATTATCTTCAGCCTTCTCAATGCAGGATATGTTCGTTCAAATTGGTCTATAGCCTGTTGTAAAGCCTACTTCAGATCCGCATTTCTCCTTCTCTAATCAAATCTCTAACCTCTCGTGCTTCTGTTTCAATTATGACCTCCGCTATATCCGACCCATGCATGCTTAATTTCATAAAAGTCTTCTACATTGTAGTACATTGCTCCGTCCACTCAAAGCTCGATAACTGCAGCAGTAAGCTTACACTCTTCTCTTTGTTCTCAATCTTGTGAATACATAAAACTCAAGCGTCTGCAAATTATCCTAAACTAGAAAGTCACAACGTCCAAACATTTTGATATCTTTACCATCCACAAATAACTCCATCGGTAAAAAATCTTAGAGTAAATCCATTTCTATATATGAGCTCTACGATTAAACTACAACTCTCGCTACAATAGTCCACCCCAAATACATGTATATTGGCGAACACTTCACAATCCAGCCAACTCACCTTTTCCAGATCCTCCTCCTAATCCTCCCAGTTCCTCCTCCTCCCAGTTCCTCCTCCTCCTCCTCCTCCTCTTCATCCTCCTGTCTCATTCTTTCTTGACCCCATTTTGTACTTTGTCTCCATTTCTCCAACAGAGCGATATCAAACACTGCACCACGTGACCATGCGCGTCCCTCAAAACGATTCTTCTCCTGAATAAAGTCCCTAACTCCGCCACTGGTTGCACCAGTGCCAGTCCTAATGGTCTTTGTTACCACACAGTGACGTTAATTAACTACCACCTCCATAAAGTCCCACTTCCTCAAGAACTCTTACCCCCCCCCCCCACCCACTCAACTGATTCACCGACTCATATATCGACTAACCACTGACATTGACACTAGGAGCTACATGTACCTCCGATATATAATTACGTAGATAATTATAATATACACATAGGCCTACTGTAACAGCCTTATACACAATAGCCAGGAAACCGCCTAACACCAGGAGACCAACGAAATGAACCAGCCATGGTATAGAATGACTATAGATGCTATGGCATACGTGATGCAGCCATATTACTTTCTGTAAATGATGAGATTCGTCAATATGCAATATGTGTGCGTTTGTGTGTGTGTGTGTGTGCGTTTGTGTATGTGTGCTTTTGTGTGTGTGTTTGTGTGTGTTTGTGTGTGTTTGTGTGTGTTTGTGTGTGTGTGTGTGTGCGTGCGTTCGTGTGTGTTTGTGTATGTGTGCGTTTGCGTGTGCGTGCGTTCGTGTGTGTTTGTGTATGTGTGCGTTTGCGTGTGTTTGTTTATGTATGTGTTTGTGTGCGTTTGTGTGTGTGTGCGTTTGTGTATGTGTGCGTTTGTGTGTGTGTGTGCGTTTGTGTATGTGTGCTTTTGTGTGTGTGTTTGTGTATGTGTGCGTTTGCGTGTGTTTGTTTATGTATGTGTTTGTGTGCGTTTGTGTGTGTGTGCCTTTGTGTCTGTGTGCGTTCGTGTGTGTGTGTGTGTGTGTGTGTGTGCGTGCGTTCGTGCGTGCGTACGTGGCCATGTACATTGAGTGCGTGCCTGGCAGTGAGTCGAGGCAAATCAGCTTGTTAGGCCTAGGTTCTATAAATCGTCCTCTCAATAATTGGGCCCGTCACATCCATTCAGTTCTGATAGCCCTCCGTCCGTTCGTCCGTTCCACCCTCACTCACTCACTCACACACTCACTCACTCACTCACTCACTCACACTCACTCACACACACACTCACTCATTTACACACTCACTCACTCACTCACTCACACTCACTCACTCACTCACTCACTCAGTCACTCACTCACTCACTCACTCACTCAAGCACTCACTCACTCACTCACTCACTCACTCACTCATTCACTCACTCACTCACACACACACTCACTCACTCACTCACTCACACACTCACTCACTTACACTCACTCACTTATACTCACTCACACTCACATTCACTCACTCACACGCATCTCTCCCAACTATACTCAGACACGTTCTGTCTTCGTCTTTGCCTTCTCTGTGTACAGCCTACCTACCAGCCCTACCTGTCTCCGTCCATTTCTGTGTCTGTATCGATTCCTGTTCTCGTGTTTTGTCTCCGTCCTTCAACGAAAGACTGAAGTGATTCCTTTCCGCACAATACATGTACTTCGTCCCTCTTACCTTCGTTTTGCATCTCAACTCTCCGCCTATGTCGCTCTATCCGTCTCTCTCTCTCTCTGCCTCTCTCTGTCTCTCTGTCCCTCTCTGTCTCTCTGTCTCTGTCTCTGTCTCTTCTCTGTCTGTCTGTCTGTCTGTCTATCTGTCTGTCTGTCTGTCTGTCTGTCTGTCTGTCTGTCTGTCTGTCTGTCTGTCTGTCTGTCTGTCTGTCTGTCTGTCTGTCTGTCTGTCTGTCTGTCTGTCTGTCTGTCTGTCTGTCTGTCTTCCCCTCTCTGCCCCTACATCTCTCCGGTGCTCGTGTCGTCACTTGCGCCTTCGTCTTCATTCGCCAAAGTATCTGCTAGTCTGCATGTCTTATGCTGCTTACCTGTATACCTGCACATCTGTCAGCCTCTGCCTGTTCATGTATAATTTTCGTTGATCGCTATGGAACAGAGTTGTCAACCCGACAGAGTGTTGTTTACTGTTTAGCTTTGCGATGCCATAGATTACATTGAAATAAGAAAATAGGAAAATGTGATACTGTTTTTATCAAAGTTTGTCTTATTTTCTTACATTTTCTCAAGTACTGGTAGCAATTTCATATGTAGCGCATACACATAGGCGTACGGGGCGGAGTGCAGGGGGGCAATTGCCCCCCCCCCCAAATTCGGGCAAGTTTGGTGGTTTTTTCGGGCAAAACAGACCCAAATGACTAAAAAAAAAGGTCGTCAAGTTTCGGGCAAGTCTGGTTTTCCGGGCAAAAATAGTCGCGGACGACTAAAAAAAAAGGTTGTCAAGTTTTTGGCCGGACGGATAAATTTTTTGGGCAGAAGTTCAATCTTTGCCCCCCCCCCCCACTTCTGAAACCTCCCGTACGCCTATGCGCATACATGCGACTTTATAACGCTACATTATTATTTTGGCAAGAGGTCAATTATATGAAAAATAGTGTTAAATAATAATAAAATTATATTTAATATTTTTATGATCCCGATTTGGTGGAAGGTCAAGTTTGTTAAGGGTTTCCAATCTATTTATTGGTCACTATGCCTATTTGTGATTGTTTCTGAAACGCACCCATGATGGGCGCCAATGTAGCCCTAGGTTTTTCTATAAACCAATCTCTACCCTCTTTCACACATCGTGTAAAGTCAGCTGCTCCATATCCTTACATGTACTTTCTTACGTAATTACTATTATTATCGACATGACATTGTGGTACGAGGAGACTCTCTGGCGAAGTCAACATGAACAAAGTCTTTCAAGAATAAAATTCAGTTGATTTTCAAAGCATTTAATGTAGTTTGCAGCTTTGCTTTTAGCCTAATGGTAAAGACCTTCATTGTCGCTGCAATAAGGATCATGAATGACCTTCGAGCCACACTTGCTTAAGAAACACTTTCTGAAGTTTATGTGTAGGCCTATAAAAACTTATGTGGGCATTATTGAAAGTGACAAAACTGCACAGTGATGATAACGGTACTTGACGACTTCCCCACGGTCCGTAAATTACTATGAAAAATTCGTGCCAACGTGTCTGAGTTGAGACCATGCAGTTTCAATAATTTGCAATAAACAGTTGGCGTAATGGTGGTAGCCTATATACTATATAGGCCAAATTTTCGTAGGATTATCCGATTATTAGGCCCTATTGTATTAAAAATTTAAAATGCAACACTCAGTGAGGTCAAAGGCGCTTTCGATGCGGGCTAGCATCATGCATCATCGAAGACAAACAGAAAGGTTTCAAAACATGAGAAGACTATCGAGACTAACGCACCAGATAAACGGTAAACATGATGACGACGACGACGATGATGATGATGATGATGACGACGATGACGATGACGATGATGACGACGATGACATTTAAACTAAGCGCCGTGAATTGTGTTAAGCTACTAGCGGTGTTTAGGCTATAAGCTTACACACGATTGATTCCTGCTGTCAAACGAGCTAAATAAAGAATGACAGCATTTTCTAAACATTTACTGACATTTGGGATTTGTTGTTACTGTGATGAATCAGCGTGAAATATTTTTTATGGTAAGCCTAATTTGAGTGTAGCCTATGGTCCTATACACAATATCGCCAGTTCCTTTTCTAATCTACTGTAGGCCTATAATTGATACCGGTAGGCAGTGGATGAATCAAATCATGTTAGGTCTAATCATATTAAAAGTGGGCCTCTCAATGTGTAAATACGACACCGCTGCAGTCAACTAATTAATTATCAGGTTGAAGTCCGTGAACGACAGATTGGAAAATGGAAATTGGTCTGCAATAATTTTCCATCTCACCTGGATAGATCTATACATTCTACAGGGTGGGCCAATAGAAATGCAACAACTTTGACGCCTTATAACTTGAACACTTTTTATCCGAACATCGTGATCAATATACTAAATCGAAGGTAATTATCCATTCTACTACTGTGTCAAATCTTGCGCTGATATACGGCACCGTTTAAATAAAACGTTTGGTGCGGCGCACACCTCTCAATTTTGAATGTAAATAATGAACATCATGGCGCCGCTCACGGAAGAGGATAGAATTTTAATCAGAATCTTAAGAGTAGAAAAAGAATACAATGCACATCAGATGTTGATAGAATTCCCTTCTAGAAAATGGAATAAACATGCTCTACATCGATTGATTAAACAAATTGATGCCACGGGAACGTCTAACAGCCGCAACTGTGGTCGCAAACGTTCTCCCGCCGGCGCATCGTTCACGTCATACGGTTACCTATCTGAACGCTAACGTACCAGAGTTTATTGAACCGGAGAACTGGCCACCGAACAATCCGGATTTAAACCCGGTTGACTATTCGATCTGAGGTTGTCTTCAGCAACTGGTCTATCGTGAACCGATACGTGACGTTGAACATTTGAAAAAATTTATTGTTTACTGCTGGGCTGAAATAACCCGAGCACTGGTGGCCTCAGCCATTGATCAGTGGTCGTCTCGTGTCCATGCTGTTATTAAAGCACGTGGTGGACATATTGAATATTTGACTTATGATAAATTCACTCAAGATATGAGTTGTTATTAGGCCTAGGCTAATTGTTAGAACTAGTGATTGCTTAGATTTGAGTCATTGGCATTATTCAGTTTAAGACTTTTGGTTTTTCTTGCAGTTTCATGTCAAAAAAGGGACATCGAACATTAATAGCATTATCTTAAAAAGTCGTAATAGTATCTCTTAGATATTTTGCAGAATGATAAAATGGATAATTATGTTCAATCAGATATACAGGCCAAGACGCTTAGATAAAAATTGTTCAAGTTATAAGGCGTCAAACTTGTTGCATTTCTATTGGCCCACCCTGTACATTGTCTACATCAACGGTTCCTTCAATAAGCTTACTGCACACATGTAGTTACTGTTACAGCAGTACAATAATTAATTGCATGGCACTTCGTGATCAGAAGACTTTTCTCATTCAGTGACGCGTTTACATGTATATAGGAGCAATGAGCATATACGTTTGCGTGTGAAATAAGGGCTAACAAAGGTGTATGGGTCCTACTGTATAGGCCTACAGCTGTTTCATTATCTCGACCACGGCACACACCCATATTATGACATCTATAGGTCCTTTATACAGGGTGGGCCAAAAAAGTGAGAACATCTAGTAGAATACGAGTTATTTACAAATGTAATTCAATTAATAATATTGTTTTCATGTATTTTTGTTTGCCGAGTATTTAGCTAATCAGAAATCATGTTCAATGTGTCCTCCTTGCTTCTCAACGAGTTTTTCTAAGAGTCGACGCCACTCATTTATGCTACTGCATGTCAATAAAGCGCTGCTCCAGATTTCTCCATTCTTCGATTATTGCCAACTTGAGCTGCTCAACTGTGGTAAATTTTCGCCGAAGGTAGACTTTTTCTTGCAAAGCACCCCATATGGCATAATCTACTGTGTTTAAATCACAACTGTTCGGTGGCCACATGTCTGGCTCGATGAAGTTAACATTCTCCTGACGAAGAAAGTTGATTGTATTTCTGGCTGTGTGAGATGGAGCTCCGGCTTGCTGCTGTAATGTCCAGTTATGGCGATCACATATCGCTTGAATTACAAACAGCAAGCCTTGTCTCAGAACATGTCCACAATAGTAGGCTAGTCACTGTTTATTTTGGCGCTACACTGTTAAAAAAAATCGTGGAAATTTCCACTAAAGTTGGTGGTCCACAAACAACACCCTAAGGTGGAAATATTTCCACCCTTAGACAAGGGTGGTCCAGTTCCACCCTTGACTTTTGGTGGAAAATTCCATCATAACTGGGAAGTCTACACCGTATCTGAAAGGTGGAAAATTCCGCACCTCCTTGGAAATTTCCATCTTTGCCCAATGGTGGAGATAGCCACTAATTCTTTGGAAAATTACACTTTGGCTCAATGGTGGAGAAATCCACTAAATATTTGGAATTCTCCATCTTGGATCGATGGTGGAGACAGCCACTAATTAGTTGGAAATTTCCATCTTTGCCCATTGGTGGAGATAGCCACTAATTATTTGGAAATTTCCATCTTTGCCCAGTGGTGGACATAGCCACTAATTCTTTGGAAAATTACACTTTGGCTCAATGGTGGAGAAAGCCACTAAATATTTGGAATTCTCCATCTTGGATCGATGGTGAAGAAAGCCACTAATTAGTTGGAAATTTCCATCTTTGCCCAGTGGTGGAGATAGCCACTAATTATTTGGAAATATCCATCTTTGCCCAGTGGTGGAGATAGCCACTAATTCTTTGGAAAATTACACTTTGGCTAAATGGTGGAGAAATCCATTAATTCTTTGGAAATTTCCATCTACTCTCAATGGTGGAGACAGCCATTAATTCTTTGGAAATTTCCATCCTGGCTCAATGGTTGAGAAATCCATTAATTCCTTGGAAATTTTCATCTTATCTCAATGGTGGAGACAGCCACTAATTCCTTGGAAATTTCCATCTTGGCTCAGTGATGGAGAAAACCATCATTTCTTTGGAAATTGCCATCTTGGCTCAATGGTGGAAAAACCTTAATTCTTTGGAAATTTCCATCTAGGCTCAGTGGTGGAAATAACCAATAATTCTTTACAAACTTCCACTTTGACACAAAGGTGGAAATTGCCACTCCTTCTTTAGAAATTCCCACTTTGCTCAATATTGCAAAATGCTACTTCCACTTTGACTCAATTATGAGCATATGCCACCCCTGCTTTTGAAATCTCCAAGTAAGCTCATTGTTGAAAATTTACATTCGTTTGAATGGTGATACTAAAAAAATATTTCAAGGGTTTGCCTGATCTGCATGTCAAGAATGCACGAGAAATCATATTCACAATATTTAATGAAAGAAAACGATCATAGTTATATAATTTGAAATGCTCAATATAAAAAATGAGAATGCATGCACAGTGAGAAACCAAAGCGAAATCCTAGTCATGAAAACACCGTAAAAATAAACTGTTCAAAGGAATGATGCTGCAATCATCATAGAAAACCACAATCTGGCTTAAAACGTAATCAAGCACACTATTATTTCACAGTTACTGATATAATATATGGCGGTCCACACCGAAATCAGTGTTATGTCAGAAATTACACATCAGAAAAACTTAGGGAAATATTTTTTTTAAATTAAAATTTTTCTAATTTTTTTTAAAACAGACAAGTTTTAAACCAATTTTAATGCTTTTGATATGCATATTATTTTGTTTTAATTAAAATAATTAAAAAATTTAATTAATTAATAACTTTTTCCTTATATCTCGAGTTACAATAATGCTAGAGCAATAATTTTTGTGTAATTTTGAAGCTTAGTGAAGACTTTTGAGCCAATGCATCAAACTCAACATGTCACAAATCCGACATAAACTGATTTCCGTGTGGATCGCCACATATCATTGTTACATTTTATCAGGCACCCTGTGGATAATCCTATAATACCTAAATCGCTATATGAATCTTGATAAATAATTAGATATGATGCCGCAATGGTGCCATGCATTATATCAGTTATCAATAAAGAAATGACAAATCTTTGGTGCATAATTAATAACACTCATTTTGCCCTCAGGAAAAATAAGAAATTTATTACCTATACAAAATGTTACAAAATCCATGAAAAGGTACCAAGTCTTAGTTCACAGTTTCGTCAGAAACCAGCCTGAAAGGACGGGGGGGTCTATTTTTGGCAAAATTTTTTTATTGCCTCATCGTTATTATATATATTTGTAGTGTATTACTATGTGTCTAATTTTAACTTCGGAATTTCCGTTTGCTTACAATCCCGAAAAGTTTATAGTGTGGTAAAAGGTACCAAGTCTTAGTCTGCAAAGATGTGCTGTCTACATATATGTATATAAAATATATGTTTGTGTACATGTATATATGTATATACATATTATACCACAGTTCATATGTGTATACGTATATATGTATACATATATATAGGTTTTTGTTAATTTTGATAGTCAATAATCATGGTACAGACACTATAAAGTTTCAAAACTAACACTCTAATTTATCAGTGTTTATAGTGGAACAAACTTTTCAAAACTGATTTTATTTGAATTTTACTTTTCGTAACGATTAATTCATATGTCGTGTGAATCCTGATATCTTTGGGAAATGAGAAGATATTATCTTCATTTTTTTAAAATTCTGTTCAGTAATTATTAACCTATGTTGTGGTAGCTCTAACTCCATTACTAAGACTTGGTACCTTTTCATGGATTGTGACACAAATATTTGTACATCATGTGTTAATAAATTCATCACGTACTATTCCACTCCACTTTTTTTGGAAAAAAAGTAGCGATGAAATTAAAATGCGATTTTAAATTGTAACATCAACTATAAAACTTTCATTTGTTGAACGAAGTCAATACTGTCCATCCATATCATTGAACAATTTAGCATACTGTAAGGCTATTCAATCCAAATAATTCTATACCGTCATTATCATAATGCAAAAAAACCACAAATTTCAGACAGAAATCCGGTAACAGGTCTACAGTTAAAACAGAAGCGTCTTATTATCAGCTCTGAATAATTTTCCAACTGAGAGAATGCACATGCACACTGACACCTAGTACCTATAATACGATCTATTAGAAAGAACCTACATTTATTATTTTATCTAGAGAGTTTGTATGGACATTGCATCTTTCCGTGTGGCAGCTGTAACATAATTTTTAATTATGTACTACGCTTTTGATGTGCAATATATCCTCCTGAAGATGCAAACACTTGATATTTTCTGGGGAGCTGGGTCTCTCGACTTGACTCAGAACAAAAATTAAACCATTGGATGAAAGAATTTAAACTTGCATCTTGCTTCATAAAGGATGACATTAGTATATACCTGCATTCATGCATAAACTCACTTGTGCATTTTGAGAGAACCTTCTGGCAGCATAAACTCTGTGAATCATGTTCAACGTAGGTTCTTTCAAAATACACTGGCAAATTTATGCATGAAAGCCATCCTCTAAGCAGCGAGAAGCAAGTTTAGCTGTCTTTGAACTGCTGGTCGAATTTTTCTCTTTGCGTCGAGGCGACCCACACAGCTATCCAGAAAATTGCAAGTGTTAGCAAGTTCTGAAGGAAATTGTACGTCAAAAACGTAGTACAACATGAAAACCGTTATTGCTGCCACAAGGACACTTGGACATTTGCATATGTGGGTCCTTTCGAAGTACACCGATACTTCACTGCCGACAACGAACGTAGGGTAGACCGTCAGGCCCTCGACATTCTCCCCATCGCCCTGCAAAAAAAGAATTTTATCAGCTATTTGCAAAAAGAAGCTTAAAATAGATTACATGATTCAGGAAAAGGTGGTGGATGTGTCACTATTTCTGCTGAAATATGTCTATTGTCTGCTAAAAATTGGGCTTTTTTAAGCAATGTAAAACGGTAATCTTCTAAATAGTCGCAGATCATGTAGTCGCAGATCATGTAGTCGCAGATCATGTAGTCGCATTCATATAGTCGTTAATTAATTGTGAGACAGGTCTCAAAACCCGTCATATGTGGGTTTTTGACCTTTTGATTTAGTCATATGCTACAATGAACAAGCTCTAAAATGCTTTTAACAGAATGACAATATCTTTTTTTAACTGAAGTTATGCTCGTTTGATTCTTTCATTAGCTTATAGTGAGAAAACCAAACGAAAAGTTACTGAATATTCGTGTAATCGAAGTCTACTGAACCTACTAAGTTATTATTCTGCAATTGTTTGGGCATTAGAGGCATATATTCTGAATCAAGTAACGCAAACGGCATAAAAATCGGTTCACTACTTCGCAAAATAGGGCGAATTCACAGTCATATGCTGAACTGAAGAATAAACTGCATTCTCGACTCCTCTCGCCTATTTCGGCATCTAGCGCAATATCTAGGAAGCGACAAACGAAGGGTTTCGAGTACCGGCGTCACAATTGGTCGCGAATCAACTGGTCGCCCTCAATATCGTCGCAGCCAACTAAACGCAATCATTTAGTCGTATTGGTCGTAAATCAAGTAGTCATTCCTTAACTGGTCGTAATCATTGAGCCTCTGTCACAGCAGACTTCTAGTCCACCCAACAGTCTAAGGTACGCCACTTGTTGCACTCTATCAGTGCCAGTCCCAGGCCTAGATAAAGGAGGAGGGTGACACTAATAATCTTTGATATGTCAGTGTGGTTAAACATGTAACAAGAAAAGGTACGACTAGTAATGGCCACAATGTCGAAGTTAACGTTTGTTACGATTAGAGAAGGAAATCACAAGGCAGTCTATCAGGGTTATATTTATACAAAGGAGAGAGAAGTTAGCGGGAAGACATACTGGCGATGCGAAGTGAGCAGATAGAAAGTGGATATACGAGCTCATTTTCTTTAAATTTCTTTATGAATAGATGACTGTCGTAACGTATAAATTGTTTAATATTAGGCCTACTGGGATAAACTTGGAGACTTTATATTTCAAATTACAGCTGTTATGAGCAGCGCCTCTGAATTTACCGCTTTAATGGCAATGGTCTCAAACTCGTTCATTACCCAGTTCGCCTTCGCAAATGTGGCAAACAGTAGCCGAGTCCTATAGCTCCATGTCTTTCTGCTTGAATATAATTTTCTTTGGAAATTTAAATCGATTGTAAATATCTTTTATATTCGCTATAAGAGTGTCTATGAAAATCTGCGCAACATCATCGTCTTCGCTCTCCGCTGTGAACATTACGGGAGCTTGTGAATATAGGTTATCATAACAACATTTTATATAATAACAGAAAGAACATGGAACATGCTTTTGGTATTTGTTGGTGTAGGATATGCTGGGATCTGGTTGACAAGTGTCTATAGGTTTTATGAAACTTTCGAAATCAACATATGCCAACCATGGGAGTCTCATCTTTCTATAATAATTTTTAAAACTCAGCATAGTTCCTGGTTCTGGAAGTTCTATCTTTTGAGCGCTGTGTTGGGAACAGTACTCGATGTGTTTGTGTAGCCAACCTAGCTCTCTATATCCCTGCAAACATCTTTTACAATAGTGCATTGAATGAATGGACATGTCTGTTTGCGCCGCCATCATTCTATTAAAGTTCTTTATCCAACATTAATGCTTCTTTTCTCCATGAGAAATGAGTAATAGATCTACACACCTATCATTCTCATGCTTTGATAAATATAGTGGGAGCAGGTTAACATCTTTCTCATAACCAAAGACATTAATACTAATATTATTGCTTTTCTCAAACTTACTTATCACACTAGCAACCGCTGCTACTGGGAATTCGATACCCGACCACTGAAGTTCCTCAGACTGTCTAATTAATTATTTTGTAATTCTTTACGCATTTTTGTCAACTGGGTTTAAGGCTCTCGTTACACACCACTTGAAGCATTCTTCATCTTCGTTTTTCATATTAATAATTCCCTCTTTTCTCGCTAAACATTTTGGCAGTGGAATGTAAGAACTACCTTTCAGCGGTTTATAAACAACCGTGTTGATTTCTAATATTTGGACCGCTCCGAGTTTCCAGTTACTACCACGCATCTGGAAGGCAGCCATCGACTCAATAATTTTATCTTTCGCGCTCTTATAAAATTTCACTTACATCAGTGGAGTCTAGAATCACCTCAGTCTTCGAAACGAATGGAAAATATTTGGAATCTACTTCTCCTGTCTTCATGGCAACGCGCTCCATTGTGCAGGTAAGGACAAAGTTGGCTTTAGTCTTGCGGTTTTTTGACAACAAGTCTATCGCCTGTGTTCGAATGATGTAAGAAAATATGTGGCACCAATACCGCTAGCCCCTCTACCGTGTATTGTTTCGTGAAGCCCTTGATAGCCGAAGCCGTCTCTCTAATTTTATGTGCCTTCGTACGAATTTTAGCGAATATAGAATTCACTTTGGCTTTCAGTGCTTCTAACTTTTCATCCACTTTTCTCTTTGATTCTTCAGGAATATACCCTTCGATCCACTTTGCGAAAGTATTAATCGCCGATTTTGTATTATCAAATATTTTTCGTACTGTCGTGGCTGGTACGGGTTCTAGTATTGGGAATTCAATCATGGGAACGGGGGCGTCAAGCAAACTAACGCTAGGTGAGATTGGGGGACGCGGCAGGCTTCAATTTTGGCAATCAACTCCGCTTTCCGCAGTCTCGTGTACCCTACCAAGCCGCTCTGTTTGGCGATTTTTCTTCATTCAATAACCGTGTTCTTCGAGTATTCCATTTTATACTGAAGTGGCAGTCCTTTAAGCTGTTTTGAAAAAATATTTTCAGTCATTTTATACACACAAGAAAAAGTTTTTTGTGCACTAATTCATCGATACTACAGGTAATTCCCAGCCGGCGTAATCATCCCATGACTCATCATCGATACTGCGGTGGTTTCCAGTAGTATCGATGATGAGTCATAGGCGCGCTTGGGGTGGTTTGGCTTCGTGATATGTAGCCCTAGGTGTTTTAACCATACCTCTATGTTTGTGCACGCTTGATCGAAACTACCGGAAAGTTCCTGGTTATTGGGAGATGCTGGTGATTGGTTGATGTTGGTTTCGGTGATTTTTAACCAAGGCTATGGGATATAAATATTTTTCAAATTATTAGGAGGGTGATTTGGACCTATGACTAGGTAATATGAGCTCGTATATCCACTTTGTATCTACTATCGTGTAGGCTTAATGCACGAATGCATAGTACTGGAGACGCGGTTGTTAAACTACCAGCAGTGCACAGATATCACGCACCTTCTTCTGAACGTGTTTCAGCGGCTAATTCGTGTGAAAGCTAGTTATGTAACCATGAATTTAATAAAATGTCAGTTTTTAAATTAGCTTTGTATGATGAGAAGTTTTGTTGTAGCCTACTTTTAAAGATACACAATTGGGTCTACAAACAAACTGCCACAATATCATTTAACGACGACATAAAAAAAACGACGGACTGAACACGACGACTTACATGCGACGAATTATGTTGCGACGATTTCAGTATTGACGACATAAATTGCGACGAATTGATTACGACGAAACCTAACGAAAAAGAACCATGTAAAACGAATGGAAATCACAGTCTAATTATTTTGAATGCGAGTCGGTTAAATGCTCGCCTGTGTGATATCCCAGGCAGGCATGCATTTCTTACAATTATTTAAGAAATTACGCAGTTGATAATAACAGCCACGGCTGAGTGAGTGAATGTGTGGGGCAAAGGTTAGGTCTTGGACCAGAGTAACGCCAAGGTCACGGACACTGGTTGAGAAGACAAAATCAGGAAAGGCATGAGAAATGGTTGCCATGTCTAGCTTAGCCAGCTGCTGGCGGGTGCCAAGCCAAATGAATTGAATTTTTTCTATAATTGAGGCGGTGTCGATTTGATGACATCCAAGTCCTCAAGGCTTCCATGACAAAGCACATACCCCGGAATTGAAAGTATTTGTCAGAGACAGACAAGACAAATTGCGACAGCAGAGAGCTGAGGATCGATAAGACAAGAAGGAAAGAGACCTAAAGGCATCTGAGGCGAATAAAATTTGCTGAAGCAGCCAAAGAAAAGGAAATAAAATGGCGCGTGAAGCGAATAGATTGGCTGGAGCAAAAGCAGCTAGAGAAATGAAATGGACAGAGCGCGTGAGAAGAATATAATTTCGGAAGCAACACTTCAGCGTGAGGCCGATGAGTCGAGACAAACACAGTAAAGAGATTTGGAAATTAAGAAACTTGAAGCGCAGGTTAGATTGATAGAGGTAGAAGCGAGAGGTGGACAGAACAGATATAATGAAAGTCCATTCATGGTGATGGGCGACAGCAGCCATCAAAGAAACCAGAATCACAGAGGAATGAAAGACATTAAATTCCCGATATTCAATGAGGCAAAGGATTGTACTTAGGTTTGAGAGAACCTGTACTGCATGTGAAGTACCAAAGGAGATAATTATGGTCGTTGATGTTGGCACGAAACCTAGGGTCCAAAGCCCTAGAGGTTTCTCAGCGTTTGTCGTCAGATGAAGCGCAGGATTACGACTGCTCCAAATAACACTTACTGAAAAGATTCCATTTGACGGAAGGTTGTATCGAAGTAGGTTTAAAACCAGTAAAATAGAGCAGGGAGAGACCCTTCAAATTTTGTCTACCGGTTAAATGTAAATATGCAAGTGTTTAGGCATACTGCAGGCAGGATTTGAGCAGACGTTTGAGGGAATGGAAGAGCTGCTTCTGAAAGACCCGTTTTTCCTGACCTGTAGTAATGAGTTGCCAATGTTCATAATGGAGAAAGGCAAAATGACTGTGCAGAATCTTATATCGAGGCTCATGGGTATAAGTACGTTGAGAGTTCTGCAAAGCTTCCAGTGAAATTCAGCAACGACAGAGGGAACGGAAGGTCATTTGAAGAGAAGTCGAAAGAGAGATTCCAAGGAAATAAGAAGAGAGCAATGGTTGGCACAAGGCAGAACAGAGAGGTCAATCATAATGTAAACATGAACCGAAATTGTTGCCGTGAGAGAGAACACACTACAGAACACAAGATGACTTGTTTCGTGTGTGGGGAAAGAGGGGAAGAAGCTTTCAGTCGAGGAAACGGAATGCCTATATTATGTGGAGGATAAGTAGATTCGACACAGATTTATGTGGAAAGAAATTCGTGATTAATCACCATGGCAACTATATCAACCGAAACGCCGCTGAGTTACGCGAACCAATAAAAATGCATGAAATTGAATAACGGAAAAGTTCGCGTCATAAACTGTTGGTGGACAGGATTCGATTCCTACAGGAGATGCTAATGGAGAGAGTCGCTTGTTTCAAGAAGTGGGTTCTAAGTTAATATTAGCAGTGGGATGAACTGTGCTGTACACTATCGATTGTTAAAACGAAGTGTAGTAACGGATGAAAAGTTTATGTGACCGAATAGCGTTTGGAAGCGAAATCGGCTGGCCTGTGGTGAACTTTCATCGAGCGTGTGGTGAGATTGGACGTTGATTTGAATTTGGAGAACATTGGAGAGATCGTTGGGTCGTAAATCACTTGGTTGATTGACTATGATTGTGTTCGCAAGCATTGTGACACATCACAACACTTGAAATAAAAAGGCTGGTGTTGGTGAAGTCAATATTCCTCGTGGAACTTGAATCAGTTGGAATCAAGCAATTCGTCATTGCATATATCTTTCAAATGTTGCTGAAATACCTCAGACTTGGCTGTAATTTTGCTATATATTGTAGTATGATATGTTTCTGTATTTTATGCCAGACGGAAGTAGAGGGGGGGTGTGAAGCACTCGCGACATACTAAATGTGGAGCCTTGTTAAGAGGCCATTATCTCAGAGGTAGGTCAGCAACAAGTCCTTGGTGATTTCACATGGACTGAGCCAACAGTTGTTACAAATTCACTTTCTTGTATCTTAGTTTTTTCACTTGGATCATATTCACGTGCACCGTAAGAGTTGCTTTATAAAATTATACATGGTATAGAATATAAGTCATCCTGTTT
>CAMAOG010000199.1:32500-52860 GCA_945859605.1 Lumbricus rubellus | reverse complement strand
CGAGGCTCTATCTTCAGGTCCCTCAATGCTGTCAAAGTTTTAGCATGCTTACTACATTGTAAACGGTGCAATATAACTGGCAGGCATCCAATTAACGAGCACTGAACCTTCCATTTTAGCTGTTAGCAATATTAGTGAATTGCCAGCATGAAAAGCAGCTGCAATTAGTGTTTAATTGACTATCTAGTGTCGAATAAAAAATATATAAGAATGCTGTCAGCATGTCACATTGTCGGTTCCGAAAGTCGAATTTGACCATGAAGATAACGATGAAGCTACGCCAACTGGGGTAATGCTTAGTGTCTTCGCTCTTCGTCAGCGAGTCATTGAAGGTGCTGATTGTTGCAACTAATCTCAGAAATCTCTCTGCCCCATCATTAACGACTTGGTCCGTAGGCCTACTTAGGAGGAAGATCCAACAACGTCTTCTTAATACAAAGAGATTTCATGAACCTCCGGCTCTCTGTTATTTCCTCTCCTTGTTTTCCTTATGAACCTACCTCTTGCAGTCTAGGTTCTTCTTCTTTACTTGTGTCTTGAAGATCTCTTTTCTCGTTCATAAAATACTTCTTGGAGAAAAATAAGAACCCAGCAAGGTCAATTCCTAAATACCAGAAATGACGCATGCATGAAAGTGTAGTAAATGCCGCCTTAGTGATCTTCTCATTTACAGCGTTGTGTAGGTCATCTAGGAGAGCAAAGTCATTCATAGCAGCATCACAAGCTCTTGGAGCCACTACGTTGCAGGTACTGGGTTAGATCAGGACAATGAAAACAGCCACTTCTCAGATTATAGCTTCCCCGATCCTGGCTGGTTTCATTTGCTCAAAAAAGTGAAAACATCACGAGTTTGAGTATACGTAAATGAACTTTGTTATCTGTCGTGCATGGTGGAGTGTGAAGATCCTCTGTTAGAAAACACAGAAGCAGTTTACACAGTTCTGGAGGTCTTCATGACCACGATGACTGCATCTTGGCACTTCCTGCAGTCATCTAGTTTAGAGCCTGAAATGCACGGACTAGCGGACTGTTATGATGAAAGACCACTGTTGGTGATAAACGTTTGAATAGCTGGATATCGGGTCCAGAAGATGAGTCCATCACAACTGTGAAGACTGTATCCAACATAGACTCTGTTGTGAGATTTCTGTACAACTTAAACGCAAGAGAGGTCAACAAAATACAACACTGAACAGTTACTAACATACGTACTGGATCCCATGCCAGTGTTGTAAGCAGTAGAGTCAAATAAAATAGCTTCAATAGGTTTTTCCAATGTCCATTCTTCATTGATCTTGACAGCGACGTTGGTCATGGCAGTTCCAGTAGGCTACCCGATGGAAGTTTGGGCACAGCAATGAACTCATCGAATTTGATATTTGGGCTTGAAATCAACAGTTATTGACAAAAGGTCAACTCAGTGTGAGAATTGTGGAAAAATAACTGGGGTTGAACCATGATTCACTTGGAATTGGGTGTGTGAAAAACATACTTTACTATGGGGCTCTAAGAAAGACTTGGGGCTGAAACGCCCAGTAATTCACACCCTGTGCCAACCTATGTGCCCTCTTCTTTCACCTGTAAGGTCTGCTATCCAGTTACCTTACCATTCCAGAGTGAAACTAAGAGAAAATCTTCTTTCTTGACTTCGTGGATGAAGCAATCTCTCAGACTGACGCTATAATGCATGGTTCGCCTGTCAACCCTGGCATGCCTAAGTGAGCTTTAAGAAATAGACCTTTGGCCATACAGTATTGGACTGCAAATAGGATGTGACTAGAAAGCCTGTTAAAAATAATGCCGCGGTCCAGCGTTGAAACCAGCTCAATTTATTGAACATCATGGGGCACGTGCCCTAATGCTCCCTTCGAGTCTCCTAAGGGTAGGTCTGTTTAAGTATAGGCCTACTTTAATATCAATGTTCTGAGAGGGACAACCAACAAAGTTAGGAAAATTGTTCTTGAAAACATCAGTTTCCAGCCACATTAAGGTTGTCAGCAGCCCGATATTCAATGTAAAAATGAACGAAAAACCATAATATTTTGAACCCCATTTTGGGGGAGACCCCATGGTCAGTTATTATCGAATTTTGGATATTTTATTCAGCAGCAAATCCTGAGAAGGAAACCGTTCAGAAAGCTTGTGTTACAATTTTTCCCAGGTCAAACTGCAAATTGCATGGACTATCAATATATAGCCCCAAAACCCCATCTTTGATGCTCGTGAGTGACCCCTTAATATTACAATTGTGGCATAAAATTTCATACAGGTACTTTTTGGATCAAAATGAACAAATGTATCAACATGCCTCAAAAATCCAAAAGAAAAAAATTTTCCCATGCGAATTTGGACCAGTCTAATGTATGTATGTATGTATGTATGTATGTATGTATGTATGTATGTATGTATGTATGTATGTATGTATGTATGTATGTATGTATGTATGTATGTATGTATGTATGTATGTATGTATGTATGTATGTATGTATGTATGTATGTATGTATGTATGTATGTATGTATGTATGTATGTATGTATGTATGTATGTATGTATGTATGTATGTATGTATGTATGTATGTATGTATGTATGTATGTATGTATGTATGTATGTATGTATGTATGTATGTATGTATGTATGTATGTATGTATGTATGTATGCATGTATGAATGTAAGCATGTATGTATGTATGTATGTATGTATGTATGTATGTATGTATGTATGTATGTATGTATGTTTGTATGTATGTATGTATGTATGTATGTATGTATGTATGTATGTATGTTATGCCAGTGAATTTGCCATGTGTAACGACAACATAAAAAAACGTGGCAGTTAATTAAATCTATTGTTAAGACTGAAAATAAGGATATACTATTAAAAGAAATAATAGTAAACGGCAAACTAACTGATGATTCAGAACTCATAGCGCATACATTTAACACTCATTTTATTAATTTACCCAAACTTTTAGCAAATAAAATACCACCCTCAGCCAGACCTTACCAAGATTACATGCCAGCTTCCTCACTTAATTCCTTTGCTGTCCTACCTACTTCCTTCCATGAGCTAATAACAGTACTATTAACATAACCCTTAAAGACACCCACAGCACCGGTCCTGATGATTTGAATCCGCACATATTATCTTCCCTAATGGTCTTATTAGCCTCTCCACTCAGTGAGGTAATTAATTGCTCACTTAGAACTGGAATAGTCCCGTCTGACATAAAGTTAGCAAAAATTACACCCATTTATAAACAAGGAAATAAAACTGAAGTTTCAAATTTTATACCAATTTCTATACTACCGTTTTTTTCTCAATTGTTTGAGAGGGTAATGTACGACCGCCTGTACTCTTTTATTAACCAGAATAAAACTTTATACCCTTTTCAACATGGCTTTCAAACAGGGCACTCAACCTTCATGTCATTACTGGATATACAAGACAAAATATCTCAAGCCATGGATAATAATAAATATTCCATCGGCATTTTTATTGACTTAGCTAAAGCTTTCGATACCGTCACCCATAATATCCTACTAAATAAACTTGAGAATTACGGGATCAGAGGCACTGCACTCACATGGTTCGCAAATTACTTAACTAACCGTTACCAACAAGTCTTATGTAATGGGAAATTATCCAGCTTCCAAAAGATTGATTTTGGCGTCCCTCAGGGCTCTATTCTGGGACCTCTCTTATTTTTAATATATATAAATGACCTTCCTAATTCTGGAACTTTTTACATTACATCCTATTTGCTGATGATTCAAACGCTTTTTACTCTCACTCCTCTTATGAGCAATTAATTGAAATAGCAAATAACGACCTAGTAATGGCTAGTGAATGGTTCAAAGCCAATAAGCTTTCACTGAACACAGCCAAATCTAACTATATAATTTTTAGATCTAGTAAAAAAAAAATTGCTCCACCTCTTAATAGTAACCTGCTAATTGAAAACATTCCTTTACCGCAAGTATACTCGTCTAAATTCCTGGGTGTACATATGGACCAGCACTTAAAATGGAATGTACATACAGCTGAACTTTTTTAAAAATCTCCAAAATATAGGCATAATTCACAGAATTGCCTATCTCCTTCCACTTCATATACTAAAATCATTATATTTCACACTTATACACCCATACTTAAGTTATTGCAATCTCATCTGGACATCTACATATGTCACTCATCTAACTAAACTAAATAGACTGCAAAAAAGCCATAAGAATTATTACTAAATCTCCATTTAATACTCACACTAGCCCCCTATATCATCAATTGAACGTGCCAAAAATATCCCAAATTAAATTCATCCAAACTAGTACATTTATGTATAAGTATGACAACAACCTTCTTCCACTTGCATTCTCGTCCTATTTTAGACCTAACTTATATACTAAAGGTATTAGAAACAATAGAGTCTACATAAGTGTCTTTGCAAAAACAAACACTAGAAAGTTTTCTATTAAGTATCAGGGTCCTCATTTATGGAACAAGGTACCGGAAAATATTCGTGCATCCAGGAGTCTTGCTCGATTTAAATCCCAAATCCGTGCACACACATTAAAATATATAAAATGAGCAACCCATAATTTTTTTATATCTATGGTTTATTTTTTTCTCATTTTTTCTTCCCTCTTTCTTTTCTTAGGTTGAGCAGAGGGAAGGTATCCCACTGCTGCTATTTAATTGATTCCAAAAATACTACCCTTTCCATCTATTTCTTGATCTATTATCATTAATGATATCATAGTGAATAATATTTCCTTTGGTAAATAGGCCCCAATAGCGAGATCTCTCCCTTCGGGTAGCCTATTGCTCCCTACATTTCACAGTAATAAATTAATAATTGTACACTTAGTTATCCCAATGCAATTGTTAACCGCAATTAAATCACTTTGTGTACTTTTATGATTGCATAATTGTATGTTTGATATTTCTGGGATCAATAAACAAGTTCAAGTTCAAGTTCAAGTTCATGTACGCATGAATGCATGTATGCATGCATGTATGTATGTATGTATGTGTGTATGTATGTATGTATGTATGTATGTATGTATGTATGTATGTATGTATGTATGTATCTTTGTATGTATGTATGTATGTATGTATGTATGTATGTATGTATGCATGTATGTATGTATGTATGTATGTATGTATATATGTATGTATGCACCATGTATGTATGTATGTATGTATGCACCATGTACATGTATGTATGTGTGTATATAAACATATTATGTATATGTATATGTATGTATGTGTGTTTGTATGTATGTATGTATGTATGTATGTATGTATGTATGTTAGTATGTATGTATATATGTATGTAACTATGTATGTATGTATGTATGTATGTAAAAAAGTTCGTCTCTCCCCTCTTCAGTCTGTTCTAAACTCTGCGGCCAGACTAATAGCCCGACTTCCTCGCTATTCACACATCTCTGCTTTTATGTTTGACCATCTTCATTGGCTTCCCCTTACTGCTCGGATACAACTCAAGGTTCTGACAATAATTTGCCGGTCCAATACTGGCCGAGCTCCCAAGTACCTTTGTGACCTAATCCATCTGCCGACTTCGGCCACTTCTCTTCGCCCGCTACGCTCCTTTGATCGGCATGATCTCTTCGTCCCGCGAGCTAGGACTGCCTTGGCTAAAATGCGTGCCTTTGCTCTCATTGGCCCGGCATTGTGGAACCAGCGTCCTCCTTCAACGCGTTCCTCCATATTAACTGGTGGGTCAAATGCCTCTTTTCGATGTCTCAAGACTATTTTTTCTCTCTTGGTCTAACGCACTGGGAGCGCCTCTGATTGGTGTGCACTGTGAGAGGCGCTTTATGAATGTATAGATACAATACAATACAATGTACAATGTATGTATGTATGTATGTATGTATGTATGTATGTATGTATGTATGTATGTATGTATGTATGTATGTATGTATGTATGTATGTATGTATGTATGTATGTATGTATGTATGTATGTATGTATGTATGTATGTATGTATGTATGTATGTATGTATGTATGTATGTATGTATGTATGTATGTATGTATGTATGCATGTATGTATGTATGTAATGTATGTTCGTATGTATGTATGTATGTATGTATGTATGTATGTATGTATGTATGTATGTATGTATGTATGTATGTATGTATGTATGTATGTATGTATGTATGTATGTATGTATGTATGTATGTATGTATGTATGTATGTATGTATGTATGTATGTATGCATGCATGCATGTATGTAATGTATGTATGTATGTATGTATGTATGTATGTATGTATGTATGTATGTATGTATGTATGTATGTATGTATAATTGTATATGTATGTAAGTAGATTTGTGTATCCACGATTCCACATGCTATTGCGCTCCTTCGAGATTGACACTCAGAGGCGCTCCCGTTAAGCAATTGCGAGTGAAGTACTTTTCCAAGGCACCTGTGAGGCGACTCGAGGTGGGTGCTAACCTGCAACCCTCCGGATGCAAGGCCACGAACAAACCCGGCACACCAGCGCGCCCTGCAATCCGGTCAATTCGCTCAATTCAAAACAGCATTATCTTCCAGTCTACTTAAACGTATTTTTATTTATTCATCGTTTCTCTTGTACTTTCGATCTTAAAGTGCATTGGTTAATTTGTAGAATGTAGAGCACAAGCAAATATCTCATTAAATTGATTCCAGAACCTTGATCTGTTTTCTGGTAGACGATACGAAAGACGTGGAGAAGAATGATGAGAAATGTGCTTTAGAAAAGTTTGTATTCTAAACTTCCATCGTTCTTCATCGTAAATCATCAGTAGCTCAGCTGTTTCTACTTCCTAGAGTAATAGTTATTATTGCCGGTGATAATTGCGAATAAATTATCTGCGTCAGTGGCGTAGCTAGCTTTTCATGGGCCCGTGTGCACAGGTCCAACATGGGCCCCCTGTTTGGCCTTGCAAGGTCGGTAGTCTATACCTTCATGCAATCAAGATAACAAAAACTAATCAATGGCATCTGCTTTTATTAGACCTTAGCACATGCAATACAACTCACTCACAGAAAAGACATGAATGCTTCACGAATGAGACATATAAATTAAAGCGTTTTAACACAGAGCAGATAAAGCGCTTCACCTATTCTGTGGTTTTAACCACCTGGAACATTAATACTCTACAACAACTATATTATACCACTAGATGATTGACCTGACCTACAGTTACACTGTAGGCTATAGATACAATTATGCATGATGTTATACATGAAGATGCCAAAATGGATTAACAAGGAGAGAGGTGTGACCTGAACAATTTTGAGATGTCAAAATGGTTAATTTCTGTGCAGGTTATAAATTATTTGTGAATTCACACCGTGAGATCTTGATTGTAGAGTTTAAAATTAAAATTAGTGAAAAAATTATGCATCACAACCATTTTACAGTGAGTTTAACGGAATATTCATGTGTTGTAAGTACACAATGGTCAGCTCACCAAAATAATCCCAGATTTTGCCCCAAGAAACAGAAACTCAGACGACGGCCAAAAATCCCAGATCTAGTGAGAAAAACCCAGATGTGGCATCGCTGCTCTTAGTGAATCAGTAAAATGCTTACATGGAAGTTTTGTTTCTATACAAATCCACACCGAGCATAAATTTTGTCTCTGGAACAACTGACAGATAACTAGAGCATTGTGAGCGCTCAATTACCGTTTTGCGTTTGGCATGTAAATTTTAACATTGGCACTGCGTTGTGACGTCTGATAACTAGTTGCATCAACAATGATGTCTCTATTTTATATAGGGCAATTCCACGAGAAATGAGACATAAAAGTTAAAAAATATTTTTGGAAGTTTGTTGATATAAAGGTATCATTTTAAAGCTAAGGGACCATAGTGTTCAAAATAATAATTAAAATCATTAATCTTTGGTGAAATGACCGTCAGCCAGCTTACATTTGATGTCGACCTGTTCTGCGCAATTCTATTACAGAAATATTAAAAAGTTTGTTTTGTGAATAACGGCAGCAATTGGTTGATTTTATCAAACAAGCTACATCAGTTGGATGGAAGATTCACTTGGTAAGCATTTTCAAGTAAAACTTTGAACAATTGATAACCGTTCATTTTTTTGGCTTCAGAAGTTTGGGGTGCACTTTTCAATGTTACGTCAGTGACAAATATTAAGAATTTTTGTAATATAACAAAAAGTAGCAAAGCAAAAATTCTGGAAATTTTAAACTTCTAATTGAAATATATTAGGAATACAACTGTGAAGTTGAAGATTTGTTTCAATTTAGGAAATTTATGAAATGGTGTCACTGACGTAACTGCCATGTTGCCACTAACGTAACAATATTATCAATATATATTAGTGACAGCAAGAAACTTGTTTGAAGTCGGTATATAATAGTACAAATGTACTTCTAAATCCAGTAATTGTCATCCTAGCTTCGATTTGAAGTAGGCCCTCATTATAATCATCATCATCATCATTATTATCATCATCATCATCATCATAATCCTCCTCCTCATCATCATCAATTTCTCATGATCACAGTAAACCAAACTCGTCATTTGCTTTTGCACACAGGGTGAGACATATCACAAAACTGGAACTGAGTTAACATGAATGTGCCACACGAAGAAGTAGCCAGAGTAAGCTGGCCATCATGCAGAAGAATGCTGAGTAGTAACAATAATGGCAACTAGTGGGACAAAAACAGAAGGAAATCTGCAAAATATACAATGCACGACCTTCGTCAGACATTTAAAATGTCGTCACTCCAACTGAATCAGATCAGGCAGCAACTTCAAGAGTTTCTTATCTGCTCAATTATATAGAAAAAGCAATTATTCGATCCAAGATAATAATCTTTTAAAAGTATTCCAAAGAAAGTTGCTCTCATGAACTTCTTAACAACAAACTTTGACATAGCATTGCAGATAAAAAGTACATAATGATGTAGATTAATCATGGACAGAAAGGGATATTGTTTCATATGAGCTGCTGGGAAAGAAGAACTATGCAATATTTGTGAAGATGAATGGCACATGTGATAGTGTTTAAAATAAAACATTGATGATGACACTCATGGAGGCATGCGTTCGAGATCAAAAGTGTGCAGTCAATGATTGGAACATGAAAATTTGCTTCATTGAGTCCACAACATGTTGTTTCAGTGAGTGTAAGGGTCATAATGTATGTTGCTACAAGTGTCTATGAAAATGTCAGGTTGATCTGAAGAAGTGGCCTTATACACTACCAGAAAGCAATCGAGCTGCCGATTCAGTCAGCCCATGAGCTGCTATCTCGTAGTGCTAACTTGTGGAAATGCATAGGCATTTGTGAATATGAAGCCGATAATGGTAAACAGAAGGGGTTTCTTCACTCTCAGTGAACACATTGCAGTATCCAACAACACTGGATAATTTTTAAAGCATTTCTGCATACTTGTGAACCATAACTAGTAAATTTACTGCAATTAATGTTTGTCTTTTCAGAAGGGTTACGTCAGTGACATTTCAATGTTACGTCAGTGACATTTAGTCACCATTGAAATTATGACAAATATTACTGTTGGATAAAAATTTTAACTTTCTATGTATGCCACAACCTGTACTAATAATTTTAAAAGCATTAATACATTTTTTGCAGTGATATTTCAGAAGATTTTGATGCGAACATGACTTACAATAATTTTGGTATCCAAAATGCGTTACGTCAGTGACGACACTCAAAAACTGTTTTTAAAAATACCCATAAATATTTCCTGCCAAGTATTTTTTTGACTTTTAAGAAGAATTATATAGTTAAATAATTTGGCATAAATTTTTTGGCAAAGCAGTGATATGATAGTCTGCTAGAATTAAAAACGTTGCAACATTTCTCTCTGAATGTTACGTCAGTGACGGTTTAATTGCCCTATAATCGAATCAGACTGTGTGCTGTTCATAAAATATAACTTGTGAAATACCGGTAACTGAAAACAACAAATTGAACACGTCATATGACTTGTCTAGTAATGTCTACGTCTAATGCCTCGAGCCTTTGAGACTGCGTTCTACTCTGCTCTTAAGACTGTTCTCTTTAGCCGTGGTTGGGTCGGGAGCGCTTCTGAGTAGATATATTCTTGAAGAGGCGCTATATAAATGTCTGTAATGAATGAATGAATTGTGATAAATTTGCATGGTGTTCCCAAATGGAAACACAGTACATTATGTGCCCATTGTTCCCAAATGGGAACGGCTCGCCATCCAGGGGCCAAAGGCCGTGTTAGGCCTATAGCCTATAAATTAGAGCGCCCTGGACTTTACATTAGCATCATAATTATGTTATATTTTAAAGTATCATAAAGATTGGTCATTGGGGGAAAGCTTGGGCTCTAATGGGTTAAGAAACTTGGGCCGGAAACCTCAGACAACTTTAAAACTTCGTAAACTTAAACCACGTGAGCTATGTGGTAGGTTCGTCCCGCTGCGCATGCGCACTCGAATATATCGAATAAGCTTATTGTCAGTATGACAAAGTTAACAATTGGTATTTTAAAAGTTGTAATTACATTTTATTCGACTCTTTTGACGAACATTTTGTTAACCCTCATAAGAACAAGAGAAAAACCAACAAAGGGGGGGTCTAAAATAGCTTATATGAATAGTCTGGTTTTTTCTGGGGGGTTTTCGGAGGAAAATCTGGGCTCATTTCTGAAACCTCAATGGCAACGCTGACTAGGAGAAGTGTTAGATACGGGTACTGTGATTCAGGGAGATGTTTACTTCACACACTTGGACAAGCTGCTGCTGTGCATGATCGTTGTTGAGCGTATACTTCTATGAATGAAATTGGCATGAGGAGAATGTCAGTCATGGGCGCCCGCAGATAGTTTTGCAGGAGAGGGCAAAACACAATGGTCACTGTTAATTTTTTTAGCAAGAGCTTGAAAATGCAAAGCAGAAAATTAAGAACACGGTTATTTTTCACAGAAGTTTCTATTTTTTATATATTAATATTATGTCAATTTCTCAGTTTCACGTTGTATAATTGGTAACATTAGCGCTTTAGTGCGAAGAAATTAGCTGAAAACCAAAAAGTAGCAGTTAAGTAATCGGAAATCGATTTTCTAGGGGGGGAGGGCAAGCGCCCCATCTTGCCCCATTGTGAGGGCGCCCATGATGTCAGTAGCTGAAACCAAAAAGAAAGTTGTCCGTGCAGTGCTTCGAAGTTCTGCCTCAGAATAAATTCAACAGATTATGTACATGTAGAACTAATAAACGTTCGTGGCTCAGGGTCGCTGTTCCTCCAATCTTTTCGCAATAGCCTGAATTTCCCAGAATAGCTCAAACTTCTTGTTGCTCCGAGTTTGACAATTTCGATGTATGTCCGGCTGAGATTGTTTTTGAAAGATGTGTTAAAAGTGTGACAGAAAGAATATCTGATGTGTTGGAACTTTATCCTACTCTGAAGATAACACGCCGTCCATGACAGTCTTTGGAATAATGCTTTTAGTCAGGGTGAATATTAGATACAATAAAAATAATACCAGACAAACAATATGCAATCTCGTCTTTCAATGCACAGCTAGAAAGGTGGCCTTAAACTGAAAAGAATGACATATTATACATTGAAATATCTCACAAGACAAAACAGTTATTAGTGTTTTACTGTTTGTAGGCTTCGCGACATGCCACGAAGAAGAGGTATGGTAACAAGTTAATATCTTCTACAAATATGGGTCTATTCTCAAAAATAATACTTCAATTTATTCAGTTTTAAGAGCTCTTTCCAGCGGTATATTCAATGGCAATTAATTATTCTACACTATAAATAATTCATAAGAAAACCTGCAAATCTCTCTAAAAAATGCAATTTTTTAGGAAGTTTGGCCCTTTTGTGCTGGCTGAAGACATTAATATATGTAAAAACCTTTTCACATTTCTTGACCCCATGTCATTAGGCAACTTTTCGTTGCCATTACTTTTCGAATTTCCGATTTTTTTACTCCACCCTAATGTGTATGTATGTATTTATGTATGTATGTATGTATGTATGTATGTATGTATGTATGTATGTATGTATGTATGTATGTATGTATGTATGTATGTATGTATGTATGTATGTATGTATGTATGTATGTATGTATGTATGTATGTATGTATGTATGTATGTATGTATGTATGTATGTATGTATGTAAGTACGTATGTATGTATGTATGTATGTATGTATGTATGTATGTATGTATGTATGTATGTATGTATGTATGTATGTATGTATGTATGTATGCATGTATGTATGTATGTACATGTATGTATGTATGTTTGTATGTATTTATGTATGTATTTATGTATTTATGTATGTATGTAGGTATGTAGGTATGTATGTATGTATGTACTATGTACGTATGTATGCATAATTGCATATATATATGCATGCATACATGTATGCATTTATATATATCCAATACTATGTATGTATTTTGCATGTGTGCATGTATGTAGATATTATATCCATTTGCTATAGCGCTCCTTCGAGATTGACACTCAGAGGCGCTCCCGTTGAGCAATTGCGAGTGATGTACCAGAGGGTTGTTCTGTTTTCTGGCAGACGATACGAAAGACGTGGAGAAGAAGGATGGGAAATGTACTATTTCAACGTTCGTATTCTAAACTGCCATTGTTCTTCATCGTAAATCATCAGTAGCTCAGCCGTTACTACTTTCTAGAGTAATAAATGATTGTCTGTGATAATTTCGAATAAATTATCTGCGTTGATGCTTCATTCTCGAAGTTCATTGCTGCTCTTAATGTGAGTCAAAGTGACGACATAATCCTCGTTCACATTGCAATTTAGCAAGTATCCTTTTCTTTCGATTCTGGCAGGAAAGTAATTGTCTTTTATTTTTGTCGGATTGTTCTCATGGCTTACTATGAACTGATAGGCCCAAAATCACGTTTTTGTAACTTTTTTTATTGCGTTACGTTATTGAATCGTCAAAAAGGGGTGGCCTCCATAAAAGTGCTATAAATTTTGTTCTATTTTAAATATTTTGATGAAATCTGGCCATTATGTGAAACCTAAATATGAATTGTCTTTAATCTTTTACCCGTTTGCCCCGAGAATATTCGCTGAAAACGCGCCTAAAATTTAAAAATTGACTGGTGAAAGGTTAAGACTGCAAAATTTCAATCGGAAATTCTTACTTTTGGCCAAGATGTTGGCAAAATACCTAAGGGGATCTTTTTGGCGCCCCTTGAATACAACATCGCGCGTTTGAAAGCTGCCTCATCGCCCCACACTTGCGACTGGCTCTATGCGTTACCGATAACTGCATGACAGTGCATGTGTACTACGACTGGACGACGAGGACGTTCGAGTGGCCTTCGGATTGCGACTTGGGGTCGCAATATGTGAAGCCCACACTTGCGCCTGCGGAGCTCAAATTTACGCCAGAGGCAACCACGGCCTGTCCTGCTCTCTCGGCGTCGGTCGAATTGCTCGGCATAGCACCATCAACGACATTATACGCCGCTCCCTTTCAAAAGCAGGGATTCCATCCATAAAAGAACCACCAAGGCTACTTCGCACGGATGGTAGACGACCAGACGGCCTTACCATGATTCCATGGCGTGCAGTTCGTAATTATCGTTTAAGTCCCTGGGAAATATAAAGTTTCAGGACCAGGGGCGCAACCAGAACATTTTCCTAGGGGGTGCTCAGAATTATTGTAAGCGCCGAAGGTGTGAAGCAGCGAGGGCCGAAGGCACGAAGCCAATGTCGAGCAGGGAGTTTGTGGAGAGCGTCGTAAGCTCCCCCGCAGCGGGGTCTGGAGCGGAGCCCCAGAAACCAACGCCTTTGTGTTACTTTTGACATCCGCTAGAGCACGTTTCAGACTCTTGTTTGCCAGATGTATTTATGAGCGATAAGGTCATGAAAACTTCTGAAAACCATCGTTTAAGACTTCAAAAATGTCCTTTCCCATTTGCTTATAGATAAGACAAAGGGTATTAGACTTATAGCTCGCGAGTGGCAGAATTAATAACCAGTAGATCTATTTAATCTAGCCCTTCTCCCAATGACCAGTGTTTTATTTAGTCCCTACTCTGTGAATCAAGGTTTCTGGGGAAAAGCGAGCATCCGACGGAAAAGGGCCGGGGGTTTAGGATGTGATGTGCCCATCCACATCAGAAATTTTCTAATTTTCACACTGCAGCGACCGCATTTTAAGCTGCCATCTAAAGCAAAATTGCTATACTATTTCAGTGCTGATAAGAGTGGTTTAAACTTCAATGAATATACTCACAATTATATAAAAAAATTTTGTCTGATCGAGTTTCCTCTTTATTATGGTAGCCTACCATTTTAAGATGTCAACTCAGTAAAATAACTATTACTTCAGTGCTGATTAAAAAAGAGTGACTTCAGATTTCAACATCGGTTTAAAACTTCAGAGTGTTGCCTCGCAATTACTTAAGTTTCTCCTATCACCCTAAATATCCGTTCAATTCATGGCAGTAAGTTATGCACATTTTAATATCATACGATAGTATCATAATTATATAATAATATTTTTTTATATTTTTATATTTGTGTAAGGTATAATGGGGATTTAAAAATGTTTACGGGTCTGCCTCCTCCTCCCCGTCTGAGTGAGATATATGCTTGACCTTATGATGTTCTCAGGCTTTGCATTTACATTTTGTTAATAGTGTGTGTGGCCCTCTGTTATTCTGCTATTTTTTGTGAACCGCTTCATATTCAACCTAACCTGATGTATGTGGACTGGTGGAATTTTTTTTTGATCCTCCACATTTACCTTTGCAGGAATTAAGTTTGTAAATGAGCCAGCCGAGTCTTAGCGGGTCGTTTAGACCTTTGTCGGCTGACTCATTGACCTGCACTAATATTAAGTTTATAACAATTTTCTTGTTGAATTTTGTTGTTGTTAATGTCTGTTACCGTTATGTGAATATTGATGTGACATGCAAGTCAATAAAATAAATAAATAAACAAAAAATAATAAATAATAAAATTATAATTATATAGTAGGAAATGAGAGCATGGTATAATATGGCAGTTCATGTAATGCAATATAATAAACAGCAGCTAAAAAATATCATTTTGCCTCATTTTTAAAAAAAGTTTTATTTCTGGGTGCTTTCTCCGCTGAAAATGTCTAGATCAAACAAAGCTGAATAACTATATATTATTATATTAGCCTACTAATTTGAAGAAAACCATTCTTAGCTAGGTCTTAGTAAAATAGCACACACGGTACCATCAATTATGTTGTAACATATTATCAATAAATTGGCGAGGCAGTGCAATGTAATGGCATAGGAATATCAATAACGCTTTAAATTCATCACTTAGTAGGCAAATTCTCGAGACTCCTGACAAACTCAGAGAGTCGAGCTAAACACTGAAATTTGGTGCTTTATGAACCATGAATTTGACTAAGATTGTTATACAGAAGAATGAATAAACTTGCTTGATTGTGTAATCTGAAAGACTGAAAGAGCGAAAGGACCCCTACCCTACCCCCACCCCACCCCCAAAAACTCTTCGGATTTGGAAAAATTGCGTGGGTCATCTTTTTAGCCCTAGGGGTGCTCAAGCACCCCCCAGCACCCTCCTAGTTGCGCCACTGAATCAGGACATTAAAAGTGATTATAATAACAATTATTATTATAGACATAATAATAATAACAATAAAAATTATAATAATATTTATTATTACTATTGTTATAATTAGGCTATTATCATTATTTTAATTATTAATATTATTAGTAGTAGTATTCGTATAATAATTATTATCATAATTAATATTACTTTTTAAAAATTTGCCTCGAGGCAGCGGCGCCCCCAGGTTTTTTCCTGCACGCAAAGTTTGCACAAATATGAAGGTAACGGCGATCGAAACGAGCTTTATACTGCCGTGCTAAGCAAAAAGACAGTAACTCAAGTTTTTCCGTTTTTGAGTTAGCACTTGTTTTCACATCCTGACAACATGTTCTATCATACCTGGAAGGAAGGAAACGGTATCGGTCCGGAAACATGGAAAAAAACGGAAACGAAATTAACAGTTACTCAAAATTGGGTCGTCGTGCTAAGCAAAAACGCAGTAGGCCTAACTTGAGTTACTGTCTTCTTGCTTAGTATTCCATGTATAATTGTATATTCAAGGCCGGCCGATTTACAGATATTTCAATATATCGGCTTTCAAATCACCTAGAATCGTCATCTTGGTGTCAAAACAAACACATTAAAGGTCAAGGATACCAATGGGGCCATTACAAAGTTCCCCATGACCTCAATGACGGCCATTTTGGAAAATGGCCGCCATTGACGACCCAAAAAGAGGGATTTTTCAATATCTCGGCTTTTAGTTCACTTGGAATCGTCATTTTGGTGTCAAAACATACACATTTCGGGTCAATGATCACAATAGGGCCATCACATAGTTCTCTATGACGGCCATTTTCCAAAATGGCCGACCCAACAAGAAGGATTTGTCAATATCACGGCCTTCAATTAACTTAGAATCGTCATCTTGGTGTCAAAACATACACATCTCAGGTCAAGGATCCCAATAGGGCCATCACAAAGTTCCCCATGGCCTCAATGGCGGCCATTTTCCAAAATGGCGGACCCAAAAAGAGGGATTCGTTAATATCTTGGCTTTCAGTTCACATGGAATTGTCATCTTGGTGTCAAAACATGCACATTTCAGTCAAGGATCCAAATAAAGCCATCACATAGTTCCCAGTGACCTCAATGACCACCATTTTTCAAAATGGCCGACCCAAAAAGAGAGATTTGCAAAATTCACATTTTGGACGGCCATTTTGAAAATGACGGCCATTGAGGCCAGATGAAGTTTTGGGAGGCTCCATTGGAATCCTTGTCCCTAAATATGTATATTTAGGCACCAAGATGACGATTCTAAGTGGATTTAATGCTGAGATATTAAAAAATCACGATTTTGGTCGGCCATTTTTAAAAATGACCGCCGTTGAAGCCAGAGTTGGTTCTAGATGGCACTATTGGAATCATCGTCCCTAAATATGTATGATTAGACACTAAGATGACACTTCTAAGTTAAATAGAAGCCGAGATATTTAAAAATATGTATATCTGTCGGCCATTTTGGAAAATGGCTGCCATTGGGGCCAGAGGGCAAATCTGCAATGACACTATAGCCAAATATTTTTCTTAGGACATGTTCGTGGTATATACCAAATTTCATTCTTGTATCGCAAAGAGAACAATTGTTTTTCACTAGCCCTCTCTACCATACGATGAGTTACTGCTTTCTTGCTTAGCATCAAACCGATGTTCAATTCTTCGATACTAAGCAAAAAAGCAGTAGGTCTATCTCATATTTATACAATTTTTACACAAATTTAACGAAAAACGAGTTTAGTTCCAAAATTCAGTAGTTTATATATAACTGTTTGCAAAAATTTAGAAAGATTCTAGCTTTATTTCTGGTTGAATTAAACCGATTTCTTCTTTATCGTTTTACGCAAAATCGTCTTTTTTGAGTTACTGTCTTTTTGCTTAGCACGGCAGTATAGGCTTAGGCCTACTGACGATTGTGAGGTATCGCCAACATAAGCTTTTTGCTGCATTTTGGGTATAATAGGCCTACGCGTCGCATGGGTCTAGAGCTAATTTCGGATGTTGTTTGAAACGATAGATTATTATATAGATTCAATAGAATAAGAATTACACAGCTTATAATATCTTACGCTTTAATTTGTAATTTTTTTATTCTTTAGTCTTCAGCGCTGCACGCACTTTCGTGAGTGCGTACGCTTGCGGGCCCCGCTGCCTCGAGGTATTTAGGATCCCTCAGGGACTTATTGCTAACTACAATATAAAAACCAGTCCAGAATTACCCTACTCTTCGTTATCTTGATCATCGAATGCGCCTCGAAATGCTATAGCGTTAAAACGTTGTATCGTTAAAGAGATACGTCAGGGGCGCCGTTAGGCGTACGCACGTACGCAAGTGCGTATAGCGCGGAAAGGCTAAAAAAATAACAAATTGTAAATTAAAGCGTGAAATATTATAGCCTAAGCGATGAAATTCTATTGAATCTGTAGGCATCTACGGTATACACACACACACACACACACACACACACACACACACACACACACACACACACACACACACATATATAATATATCTATAAGCTCGTATCGATCGCTGTTCGCTTCATATTATTTTGTGCATGTTGTGCGTACAGAAAAAAATCTTGTGCGTACAGAAAAAAATCTTGTGCGTACAGAACAAAAATCCTGGCGGCGCCGCTGAGATACGTTGATACAGAAAGGAGGTTTCTCGTGGGTCCACCGTAACCATGCTGAGCTTTTGCCCTAGGTCAGATATAAAAAAAAAACTGTCCTTCACGGTTATTGTTATTATTGTTATTATTATTATTATTATTAGTAGTAGTAGTAGTAGTAGTAGTAGTAGTAGTAGTAGTAGTAGTAGTAGTATAATTATTATTATTATTATTAGTAGTAGTAGTAGTAGTAGTGGTAGTAGAAGTAGTAGTAGTAGTAGTAGTAGTAGTAGTAGTAGTAGTAGTAGTAGTAGTAGTAGTAGTAGTAGTAGTAGCAGTAGTAGTAATAGTAGCAGCAGCAGCGGCGGCGGCGGCGGCGGCGGCGGTGGACGGTGGTGGTGGTTCTAATCTAGTAGTAGTTGCAGTCGTAGTGGTAGCATTTGTAGTAGTAGGAATCGCATTTCTTTCGTTCATTCTTAGTTGCGTACTGCGCCGCAATGCGTAATATCGAACTTCTTTGTGTAACCGATATTACTTGTTTTACAGGATACATCTTTGCAAAAGTTCATCGGAGCTTGATCGAGTAATGAAAGAATTTGTAGCCTGCCATGGTAAATCTTGCAATACTTACATGGAGTGTTGTGCCGATCATGACTGTGGGAATTGCAGCTTTGGTTGGAATGGGTGGTACAATTGCGAATGCGTTAAAAAGCAGAAGTGACCACGGATAAAGAAAGTTCCGACTTGTTTCAAATTGAAACTGGACATTTACTGCTTGTAATAAACAAAACGCATACGAAATTCTTTATCTTGTTCGACTCAAATATATGGAGATGTTTTAAGACAAGTCATTGTATCTTGGCATGTAGACAATATCAACCGCGTATACATTTGTTTGTGCGTGGACACTTAAGTCCCTATTTACATTCATACATGAATTATGCACAATTGCACGCATTTCGCAAAGATAGTCTACATGTAGGGGAGGGTGCTCTAAGACGCCCAGGGTGAATAAGACGCCCATCCCCTTTAAAACTCGTGAATAGACACAAATTCATAATTTAGTTGCCTCATCGCATGTAGCGACATCTTGCGAACCTCCATTAGCGGCGGCGTTTCGGAATTCGAAATATTGTAGCTAAAAATCAATTTTCTAATTTTTGACCACTTTTTTGTAAGTATACATCTATGAATCAGCTTCAATTTCTCTTTAACCTTATGGACTAGCAATTCGCGCATTTCAACGTTTATTCTGTGTTCATTTGTCGTTGTTTTAGTGGTTTTATATAGTTCGTAAATATTTACGTCGTTAATGAAAATGGCGTCAGTAGAGAATGACTAGAAATTTACAAGAAGCCCATGGGCGTCTTGAATACATTGGAGGTATAGGGTTTACAAGATGCCCATGGGCGTCTTGAATACATTGGAGGCATAGGGTTTACAAGATGCCCATGGGCGTCTTTGATACACTGAGCACCTTAGAGCAAGATCATCTATTAGGCTAAATGACTTGAACAGATGTGTGAGTTTGGTAATGCATCTGCAGGTTAATTGTTGATGTTTAATTCTAATCACAACGACGATTTTATGGTGTTGTGAAACAGCCCAGTCGCTACAATGAAAACCTAAAATGAAGAAGCTACAGAATAAGGAGAAACTCACATGCAGAGAAGACAAACCAAGGGGGAGAAAAGCAAAATGTGATGTCCTGGAACCAAAGCCTAACAAGACAAATGGAAGGAAGAAGAATAAGCTGAAACTCACATGCAGAGAAGACAAACCAAGGAGGAGAAAAGAAAATTGTGATGTCCTGGAACCAGAGGCTCCAGAGCCAAACAAGACAAATGGAAGGAAGCGCGAGTTTGTCCGCGAAAGAGATGGAAAATGTCTGCTGTGTGGTGAACATTTTAGTGATAGTGCGGCGGGGGAGAGATGGATACATTGGATAGAATGCAAGAAGTGCAAGGGTTGGTGCCATGAAGAATGCACAGATGGAGAGACATCCAAAGGATTCAAGTGTGACTTTTGTCGTTAGCTGACTTGTGAACACAAGTTTGAAGGTTTTGCCTCTGA
>CAMAOG010000199.1:0-27500 GCA_945859605.1 Lumbricus rubellus | reverse complement strand
ACGCGTACCATACGTGTATTTTATTTCTGAGTATTCAAAGTGACGTCACCATCGTATCTACGTTATCATAAAAGTTTGTTGTAAGTTACCAGTCATTGATATTTAGCAATTTTAGCCTGTATCATTCAGACTTTATAAGTTTGTGACTTGTGAATGGCCTGAGGTGATTTTTTGTGATTATATAACAATTTAAGGCTTTAATACTTGCACAATGACTTATAGCATGTGCCACGGTTAAGTCTTGTATACCGTACCCTTCACACCTTTTACGTACCCTTCAATAAGGTACGTTAAAATACGTGTGTACCTTTCAAATAATAAAATACGTACCATACGTACTAGGGTGGATTGAAAAACCCGAAATTTTGAAATTCGAACTTTAATAGCAAAATAAAGTTGTCTAATGATATGAGGTCACGAAATGTCGAAAAAGTTTTGAAAAATATTTATGTCTTCCTTTTGCCCCAGAGGGCCAAAGTTTCGAAAAATTGTCTTTTTTAAAGAAAATTTATGGTTTTCTTATGAAATATTTTTCATGCAACACAATTTATCACCATACAATATACCGTTGGAAAGAGCTCTTAAAACTGAATAAAATGATGTGTTAATTTTCAGAATAGTCTCATATTTCTAGAAGATATTAACTTTTTACGATACCCCACATTCGCGACATGTCGCTATGCCTGAAAACTGTAAAACACTAATAACTTTTTTATCCTTTGAGATATTTCAACTTGTGATATGTCATTCGATTCAGTTTAAGACGGCCTTTTTAACGGTGCATTGAAACTTACAAAACCCTCCACGAAGATTTTAGAACGCTCATGAAACCATACAAAAAGAGGAAACTAAAGAAAAATATTGGAAAAAATAGCAAAACTATGAAAAAAGGTGTAGAGAAAAACTTTTTGACATTGCAGACTGCAAATACACCAGTGACAATTGGAAATGTTCCAAAGCCAGAAGATGCGATGAGAGTAAATAGAGTTCCAACTTCATCATGAAAAATAAATTTAAATAATACAAAAAAATTTAATTTTGGGGGGATTTCCGAAAAACGTTTGACTGTATTCTATAGAAGTTGACGTGCTGAACACGATGGTGTGCTCAGAATTGTTGTATCACGTAAGGTTTTTGAGTAAAACAATATGCAAGATTTTAACTTAAATACTCATATATTGTATATATTTAAATATACTATAAATTATTAATTTTTATTTCCGAAAATACTATGACTGTTTTCTATAGAAGTTGACGTGCTGAACACGATGGTGTTATCAGAATTGTTGTATCACGTAAGGGTTTGGAGAAAAACAATATGCAAAATTTTATCTTAAATAGTCATATATTGTATATATTTAAATCTACTATAAATTATTATTTTTTATTTCCGAAAAAACTTTGACTATTTTCAATACAAGTTGACGTGCTGAACACGATGGTGTTCTCAGAATTGTTGTATCATGTAAGGTTTTTGAGTAAAACGGCATGCAAGATTTTAACTGAAATGCTCGTTTATGACATGCATTTGCAATATACTATAATTTAATTTAATTGGAAAACAAATCTTTAAAACTGTTATTCCTCATAATATTGGGTGCTGATGATGCCTGTATCACTTAGAAATGTTGAGAAACATGAAATTAAAGGTTTGCATAGTTATTCCCTGTTCCCCAATATTTTCCTTTAGTTTTCCTTCTTTTGTATGGTTTCATGAGCGTTCTAAACTCTTGGTGAAGGGTTTTGTAAGTTTCAATGCACCGTTAAAAAGGCCGTCTTAAACTGAATCGAATGACATATCACAAGTTGAAATATCTCAAAGGATAAAAAAGTTATTAGTGTTTTACAGTTTTCAGGCATAGCGACATGTCGCGAATGTGGGGTATCGTAAAAAGTTACTATCTTCTAGAAATATGAGACTATTCTAAAAATTAACACATCATTTTATTCAGTTTTAAGAGCTCTTTCCAACGGTATATTGTATGGTGATAAATTGTGTTGCATGAAAAATATTTCATAAGAAAACCATAAATTTTCTTTAAAAAAGACAATTTTTCGAAACTTTGGCCCTCTGGGGCAAAAGGAAGACATAAATATTTTTCAAAACTTTTTCGACATTTCGTGACCTCATATCATTAGACAACTTTATTTTGCTATTAAAGTTCGAATTTCAAAATTTCGGGTTTTTCAATCCACCCTAATACGTACCCTCGAACTATGACAATAATAATATTATTGATTCAGTGACGGCGTAGACGTTCTATCGTAGGCTTGGGATATGTATATATAAGGCCTAGAGTAGCCTACTTACGAGATCTTTTAAGTGGTTTTAAGACACGTAATCTATTATTGTCGGTCATATACAATAATCCTCAAGTTATGTCTCTTACAATAATGTTCAATATATTATTAGTTCACTAGTAGGAACTTCTCACCTTAAGAGTAGATTAGGCTACACCGTTCGTATCCTTACTTAGATGATACGATTGGTTGACGGTTGTGTTACCCAGGTCATACATTTGACCATATTCTGCTTCATGATAGTTCCATGAAGATTCTTTTCGAAAGCACTTCGTGTAGGGCCTATATAATGTATACAGGCTACTTATATATAATATATATATATACACCGTGGTTCAAAAAAAACTAAGCCAAATTGTTTTGCATATATCCCTAATACCTGATGACATATCAAGCTAAAAATTTTCAAATATTTAGAGAAGTGGACCAAGAATATGATTCCAAAATTTCATGAGACATAGTTGAACGGATAAAAAGATATGAATATTTAAACTTCATATGTCGAAATTTCAGTTTACAAGCAATTTTCTGTCAGATTCAATTAAATGTTTTCTTATATCTCTAATGCCTGATGGTTAATCATTCTAAAATTTTCCAGATATGTAGAGAATTGAACTAACATTATGATTCCAACAATATTGTTTTATTATTTAATTAATTAAGATGCTCAAGATGTCCTCCTCCTGCTTGCACGCAAGCCTAGAAGCGCTGGCGCCATGCATTTCGCAACATGCAGCATAGCCAATTATCTTCTGGTCCAGGCCTTCCCACACTTCCAATAAGCGTTGGTTGCTTCAGATTGTTTAAATCATGGATTGTTGTCTGGTAGACTCGGTCTTGCATCACGCTCCACACTTTATAGTCGACAAGATTCAAATCTGGGCTGCTCGGAGGCCATATTGTGGAGAGAAATGAAGTCTGGCGTCTCTCTTGTCAGCATTTCGATGGTTTCCTTGGCTCTGTGGGCTGGCGCTGTTCTGTTGAAAAAGAAAACAGCTTTCTGGGGCTAATGATTTCTGATAACAGGTGGAAAATGTTGTGACAGCAGAATATTGCGATAATATACTCCGTTAATTTTACTCCAGGATCCCTGAAGACCAAAATTGGAAACTATCAAGCATCGAAACCGCAACGAACACCATAACAGACTTGCTGAAAACAGAAATTTCTGGAGATGAAGTTTAAGTATTCATATCTTTCTATCCGTTCAAATTTATTACATGATATTTTGGAATCCTATTCTTGGTTCAACCCTCTAAATATCTGAAAAATGTTGGTATGATTAATTATTATCAGGCATTGGAGATATAAGAAACACAGTTTAGCTTACTTTTTACTGAATCTGGCAGAAAATTGCTTGTAAACTGCAATTTAGGCATATGAAGTTGAAAGATTCATATCTTTTTATCCGTTCAATTTTATCTCTTGAAATTTTGGAATCATATTCTTGGTCCACTTCTCTAAATATTTCGAAAATTTTAGCGTGATATGTTATCAGGCATTAGAGATATACGAAAAACAATTTGGCTTAGTTTTTTTGAACCACGGTGTGTATATATATATATATATATGCAATAGGCTATTGCCTAGATGTAGTTACTGGTTTGACTCAAACATTTCGTTGCTGAAGCGTGATATCTCTTGTTTTTGCAAGCATGGAAGAATGCGAAGCCATTTGTACTCGGATGGGAATCCTAGTCAACGGTCGCTTCCTCTGCCTTGGAAGCCTCCAACATCTCAGGGATAAGTTCAGCGATGAATATTCGCTAAGCATCAAGCTCCAGCGCTCAGCCACCATTGAAAAACCTGAAGAACTGCAGGAACGGATTGATAAGCTGAAATCTTTCATCAGCCAATCGTTTCCAAAGAGTGTACTTGAGAACCAACACGAGAACCTTCTTAATTACCAGGTAAAAACCCGAAGTTTCAAGTGGTCTGAAATTTTCGGGATCATGGAGAAGGCGAAGTCGAAGTACGAGATCGAGGACTATTCGGTTGGACAGACGACTCTCGAGCAACTCTTCATCGGATTTGCCCGGCAGCAGCGAAAGTCACAAGAAGCTTACGAGAAAATATGCTTTGGACTTTGTTAAAAATAACATCTCGTCATTTTCTATATTTTTCAATTCTTCCATTTACTGATTTGGTTTTGCTTTCTCAAACTTTATAAACAAAACAAGATAAACAAACTACATGTAGCCTATAGGCGTGCCGTTGACAACCAGTAGACTGATTAACAAATGCTTTTATTGAATTACTTTGTTAGTCCCTTTACGGATTATGAATACGGATAGCGGCGACGCCATTAATATGTAGGCCTGCGTCTATAGGCCTACATGTAGATATAACCTGTGATAGATGGATGGAATTTCATGTCTTCCAGGTCCTTGTTTATACTACTGACTGCGTCTATAGATATAACCTGTGATAGATGGATGGAATTTCATGTCATGTCTTCCAGGTTCTTTTTGTAACTTCTGACTGAAAAGTATGAGTGCCCAAACTGATGTGAGAAAAGTCCGCGCATGAGCTCGGAATTTTTGTAATCCTTTTCGATATTAAAGTTATTGAAATTACCTCTTTTCATATTCGACATTATTTTTTGTTTCGGGGACGAACTCGCGGACAAACGACGATCGCCGAGGCGCACAGCGCCAAGCAGGAAAGGAGTTTGGGGAGAGATGTGCTCCTCCCATGCATTGTTATTTTTTTTATTGCCACACTGCCATGGTAGTAGCATTTTAGGTTTTCCTTTTAACGATATCGCTTATCACAGTCGTGGTCTCAGACCCGAAAAGTATCCGTGCCATCGTTTATTTTTTTTCTCTCCATAATTTATACTTCTTTTGGGCAACATGATGTTGTTGATGATGATGAGTGTTCCGCGAGCAAATGTGTGCTTCGAGAAAGGTTTCGCCATTAGAAAAAGGTTGAAAACCACTGCGCAGTGATTTTCAACTGGGGTTCCGCGGAACCCAAGGGTTCCGCGGACGTCGGACAGGGGTTCCGCGACAGTTGGAAGGAAAATTTTATGGCGCCAATTGAAATTAGAGAAGCACATGTGCTTGTACTAGTAGTGAATAAATTATCTCGCAGCTTTCAATCATTTTTTCTTAAAATAACATTAAGCTTATCACGGGAATGCAATGTTGTTTTATATAATTATTTTTTTATTGTTGTTTTGTATAATTATGTCGCTATAGCTCATTACTTGTTATTCCCAGGGCGCATGCATTATATGTGAGTCTATTGTCTTTTAAGCAGTAGTCTATTATTATAGGTTGCTTATTATACGGTGCGTTTCCATCGATCAAGTCGGACAATCACAAACAAAGCATTTTTAATAAAAATTGGTTTTAAACTCTTTGAACTGTTCTGAACAAACAGAATCTGCTGAGCAGTGAGCACTGGACCCACGACTTGTTTGATTTATTCTTGTTTTCATTCGTTCATTTTGAAAGCCAGTAGTTAAATTTCTTCTTATCAAGTAGGGGCTAGTAGGGCCTAGCGGTTAATAATTCTAATCTTTGCAAATGAAAGCCTAAGCCTTAAGCTTTTATAATCTTTAACCGACAGATCTACAATTATACACGCTAGGCTATTTGTTTTTCGAAAATCACATACACTGTAAGATGTAGCCTACGAAACAAACATCATGCAAATGTGTGATTGCTGGGACAGCAGCACTTTTTTTAGGTGCAACGACGTAACCAGCAAACGAAACTGAAAGGTTCTAGGAGAAAATGGTATTGGACAAAATGGTACGGACAAAACGGTATGGATAAGTTGAAGCTGGGTGAGGGTATTTTTGCTTAAATAGAGGGTGGATGGCCTTTTGTGGCTGATATACAGCTCTAATGAAGAAAAAAATTGAGAAAAAGAAATCGGACTGGTGAAAAAAATGCTTGAGAAATGGAAGCTGGGGTGATGTCTTTCATTCATGTGTTTCACAGAAAAGTTGAAGAAGGATAAATTACAGGCTACTTTGATACAACTTGTCCATAGCACTGATCCAGAATAGACCGTATTATTTTTTAAAATATTCCACCCATAATCAATGGATACGTGTAGTTGACGAAATTGAGCAGAAATGCAGCTGTTGTCTGACAGTGTTTTGTGCACTGGGACTATGCTTTTAGAGTTGCAAGGCTTGCATTTGTAGGCTGTGTAAGCTCAAGGGCGGATACAAGGGAGGGGGAGTCCGGCCATGCCCCCCTTTTAGAACTGCCCATGTATCGTGGCGCACCCATTTGGTTTCAGCAAGGTTTCGAACAATGTACACCGTGACTCAAAAAAAAGTAAGCCAAATTGTTTTGCATATATCTCTAACACCTGATGACATATCAAGCTAATATTTTCCAAATATTTAGAGAAGTGGACCAAGAATATGATTCCAAAATTTCATGAAATAAAGTTGAACGGACAAAAAGATATGAATATTTAAACTTCATATACCGAAATTGCAGTTTACAAGCAATTTTCTGTCAGATTCAATAAAAAGTAAGCCAAACTATTTTTTTTACATCTCTGATGTCTGATGAGTAATCATAAAAACTTTTTCCAGATATTTAGGGAATTGAACCAAGAATAGGATTCCAAAATTTCATGTCATAAATGTGAAGGGATAGAAAGATATGGATATTTCAACTTCATCACCCAAAATTTCAGTTTTCAGCAAGTCTTTTATTGTGTAGACTTCATTTCTCCCACATTATGGCCTCCGAACAGTCCAGATTTGAATCCTGTCGACTATAAAATGTGGAGCGTGATGCAAGATCGAGTCTACCAGACTACAATCCATGATATAAACGATCTGAAGCAACGCTTGTTAGAAGTGCGGGATGGCCTGAACCAGAGGATAATCGACGTTGCTGTTGCCATTGCAATGGCGCCAGCGCCCTCAGGCTTGCGTGCAAGCAGGAGGGGGACATTTTGAGCATCTTATTTAATTAAATTATCAAACCATACTGTTGGGGTCATAATGGTAGTTCAATTCTTTACATATCTGGAAAATTTTAGAATGATTAGTCATCAGGCTTTGGAGATAATAAGGAAACACTTTATTGAATCTGATAGAAAATTGCTTGTAAACTGCAATTTCGGTATATGAAGTTTAAATATTCATATCTTTTTGTCCGTTCAACTTTATTTCATGAAATTTTGGAATCATATTCTTGGTCCACTTCTCTAAATATTTGGAAAATTTTAGCTTGATATGTCATCAGGTGTTAGAGATATGTGCAAAACAATTTGGCTTACTTTTTTTGAGTCACGGTGTATAATGAGGACATTTGGACTGGATGATTAAAAAAATGTCATCAATTTTTTCGCGGAGAAGATGGTATATTTTTTCCGAAATTTCGACCAGATGACTAAAAATAGGTCATTGATCAACTCTTTTGGCGGATACGAAATTGTTTTCCCACACCCAAGGCCAAATTTTTTTAGCCCCCTTCCCCCCCCCTGCCAAAGTTTCTGTATCCGCCCCTGTAACCTATCTATGTGAAATGCGTGCAATTGTGCATAATTCATGTATGAATGTAAATAGGGATTTAAGTGTCCACTCACAAACAAATGTATACGCGGTTGATATTTTCTACATGCCAAGATACAATGACTTGTCTTAAAACATCTCCCTGCGTCGAACAAGATAAAGAATTTCGTATGCGTTTTGTTTATTACAAACAGTAAATGTCCACTTTCAATTTGAAACAAGTCGGAACTTTCTTTATGCGTGGTCACGAGTGCCTTCTAACGCATTTGCAATCGTACGACCCAGCCCAAAAACTAAATCTGCATTCCCCACAGCCATGTGCGGCACAACAAGTATTGGCTCCTTGTAAAGAGCAGGATTGACCAGTGCAGGCTACATATTCTTTCAATATTCGATCAAACTCCGATTCACTCAGTCTGGTGCAAAGATGTATCCTAAAAACAAGTAATATCGGTTACACAAAGAAGTTCGATGTTACGCATTGCTGCGCAGTACGCAACTAAGAATGAACGAAAGAAATGCGATTCACTACAAATGCTACTACTACGACTGCAACTACTACTTCAACTACTACAACCACCACCACCTCCGCAGACGCAAGTGTGAGGTTCCTCTGATTTTTATTGCGGCTCCAAGTCGCAATCTGACGGCCACTCGAACGTCCTCGTCGTCCAGTCGTAGTTCATATGCAGTTATCGGTAAAGCTTGTAGCCAGTCGCTAGCGTGGAGCGAAGAGACAGCTTTCAAACGCGCGATGTTATATACAGGGTACGCCAAAAAGACCCCCCCTTAGGTATCTTGGTCAAAAGTAAGAATTTCGAAATGAAATTTTACAGTCTCGAAGACAATTCATATTTAGACCAACACATCATGATGGCCAGATTTCATCAAAATAATATTATTTATAACAGAACAAAAGTTATACCATTTTTTTATCAAGGCCACCCCCCTTTTGACGATTCAAAACTGTAACGCAATAAAAAAAGTAACAAAAACGTGATTTTATCAAATCATAATAAGCCATGAGAACAATCCGTTAAAATAAAACACAAAAGACTTTCCTGCCAGAATATAGAGAAAAGGATAGGGCCTACGTGCTAGCATAGGCGTACGAGGCGGGGGTGATGGGGGGGGGGGCAATTGCCCCCCAAATTCGGTGGTTTTTTCGGGCAAACACAAACCCAAACGACTAAAAAAAAAGGTCGTCAACTTTCGGGCAAGTCAGACTTTTCGGGCAAACACAGACTCGGACGACTAAAAAAAAAAAGGTCGTCAACTTTCGGGCAAGTCAGACTTTTCGGGCAAACACAGACTCGGACGACTAAAAAAAAAAGGTCATCAACTTTTTGCCGGAAAATTTTTTCAGGCAAAAGTTCAATCTTTGCCCCCCCCCCCCCCCCCCACTCCTGAAAACTCCCGTACGCCTATGCGTGCTAGATTGCAATGTGAACGAGGATTATGACATCACTTTGACTCACAATAAATGAGCAGCATTGGACTCCGATAATGAAGCATCAACGCAGATAATTTATTCGCAATTATCGCCGACAGTAATCTATTACTCTAGGAAGTAGAAACAGCAGCTGAGCTACTTATGATTTACGATGAAGAACGATAGGAATTTAGTATACGTACTTTTCAAAAGTACATTTCTCTTCCTTCTTCTCCACGTCTTTCGTATCGTCTACCAGAAAACAGAACAAGGTCCAGCAATGTAGCCTATTTAATGTGAAATTGGTATGTGTAAGTTAATCACTGCACATTAAGATGGAAAGTACAAAAGAAACACTGAAGAAATAAAAAAAAAGTTTAAGTAGACTGGAAGAGAATATTGTTTTGAAATGAGCAAACCAGGATATTCCGGTTAGTGGAGCGCGGCGGTGTGATGGATTTGTTAGTGGCCTAGCATCCGGAGGGTTGCAGGTTAGAAATCCCCTCGAGTCACCTCGCATGTACCTTGGGAAAGTCCCTCACTCGCAATATTATTGCTCAACGCTTCGTCGTGAAACTCAGATTAAGTGTCCGCGATGTAGCTGGAAGCGCTTCTGAGTGTCAAAATCGAAGTGGCGCTATAGCATGTGGACACACAATCATATCTACATACATACATACATACATTCATACATACACAACTACATACATACATACATACATACATACATACATACATACATACATACATACATACATACATACATACATACATACATACATAGTTTTACATACATACATACATACATACATATATACATACATACATACATACATACATACATACATACATACATACATGCATGCATACATACATACATACATACATACATACATACATACATACATACATACATACATACATACATACATACATACATACATACATACATACATACATACATACATACATACATACATACATACATACATACATACATACATACATACATACATACATACATACATACATACATACATACATACATACATACATACATACATACATACATACATACATACATACATGCATGCATACATACATACATACATACATACAATGTCACACATGCAAACTCCTGAGTAGCACACACCTACATGTAGATCGGGCTGTCTGTAAATCTCCATATTGAATAATGATTGATTAATTAAAATTAATGAGTGATTGAAAATAATCGTAATTGTCGATTTGCATGCCTATAGCAGATGTGTAATGTGTATGCATGCCTATGTGTTTTCCTGCACTTGATATAGCCTAGCGCCCTAAATTCCCAAGGGAGTGGGACTAAATAACTGCAAATCGGTACAACATAATTATGCCCCCACCATGGGCGCCCGCACATAGAGGCAAGGGGGGCACTTGCCCCCCCCCCCTGGAAAAGTGACACTTATTTTTTTAACTACTACTTTTGATTTTTAACAAATTTCTTCGCATTAAAATAATGATACGAATGATAAACACAGTGAAAGTCATAAATTTACGTTTAAAAATTTCTATAGAAATAAATATACAGCCCTATAGTACCCTTCATGGACCTATACTTTTTAACATCTACTTTCGGATTTTAAAAACATTCGCACTTAGGAAACTATTTATATTACAAATAGTACACAAAATGAAACTGAGAAATTTGCATTAAGAAGCCTCTTTGAAAAATACCCGTGTTTTTAATTTCCAGCGCTGTATTTTTCATGCTCTTGTCACTGACAATTTCAATGTGACCGTCGTAAAATTTTTGCCCCCTCCTGCAAAATTTTCTGCGGGCGCCCATGGCCCCCACGTAAGCCTTTGTAGATGAACGTCCGAATCCAATAATTATACTAGGTCTATAGGCCCTAAATTGTGTAAAAAGCGAATTCTGAAATTATTTTGGATAATAAATGATCATGGCATCATTTTTTGCATTTTTTGGTTCATTTGAATTCATTGGAGTTATAGGGTTTCATGCATGATGCAAAAGTTCCATCTGCTTTCTAGATGGAAGTGCTTTACTGTGATTGCGTTCCACAAATTCTTCTGACTCACCAGCAAATGCGACGTTGCTGAGAATACAGACGAGAATCAAAACCCAAATCACGTTCATTGTTCCTGTAAAAGAGAATTATTTCAGCATCCAATGCAATAAACCTAATTTTTGAAGCAGATACGCACAATCTGCGCATAATGTCGTTAGAAAGATTCAATGGCATATAACACTGGACAACAATTAAAGTGAGGCAAATATTCATTAAACGAAATTCAAATTTTATTAATCATTACTGAAGTTTCAATTTAGCAATCCATAAAGCACTATTCTTCTAATTACAGTCACCTACAACACATGACAACTTTTAAAACGATTTTTCCATGCATCAACGCTTAGTATTTTACTCTTAGTAACCTAACTCACAAAACGTCAGGATTTTGTTTGATTGAAGTGACTCTTCAATGTAAGAATTAAATTTAGGGACAACGATGTAAAGCACTGAGTAAAGACTAAAGAATTTAACCTGAAGAATGAGCACACAAGGTTTGACAACAATTTGTCTTGATGACGATGATGGTTCTCTGCCCGAAGGCAGGTTCATTGGCTTTACGCCCCTGGGGACGAGATGAGTGAGGTGGTTTCCCGTTGCCTTCCTCACAGACAATGATGGGCAAGCAACTTGCTCAAAGTCACTCCGCAGCAGCTTGCGTCCTTGCGTCCCACACGTTCTAGTCCGAGATATCTAAATCTCGGAATGTCAACTCCCAGCCCTGGGCTTTAACCGCAGTCAGTTGTAATCAACAGACTATTATACGCTCTCGCTTAGGCCAGTTGTCATAGTTTGGTTTAAAATATCTCTTAAAACACATAATTTAACTATTTTTTGTGTAATTTCTTTGTCTGAGCATACTGCATATGCACCGTCGGTATATCAATGGCGTCGATCAATGTCCGGAATTAACATTTTAGTTATGCATTCAGTGCAAAATCATAAATCCAATGTTGAGTTATTGCTTATTATGAACAACGTTCACGTGCGTCAACAGACGTAGACATAGTAGTGTAGTAGACTAGCTATCCCGGAAGACACTCGGCTTCATATCCGCAGCTGTGGCCGCCTAGTAGTCCAGATCTCGATCGGGGTACATGTCCCGGAGTAGCGCGTTTTTCGTTCCCGTATTCATGACATCGATAAACGTAGGGCGAGTCTGATTGAAGATTGACAGTTGTTTAACCAGGTGGTCATCGACTGGACCATCAAACAGTAGCGTCTACGTCTACGGTCGTGTGTTCGTGAACAAAAATGACATTTTGAGCACCATATGTAGCTGAATTTCACTTCCTTTCAGCTTTTGCATGTTGGAAAGTTCCATTTTTCGGTGTTGCATCTCAAACGCTCATAAATTTGGCAAACTCGCGAATATTTCTAATCGGCTTTAGGATCTCGTGTAAATATAATAATTGTTGCTGTGTTTAAAATTTCAGACAAATCCTCAACGTTTTGACCGAGTTATGACACTTTATTGTGTGTATAGACACTGTGAGCCATAAAAAAACCGGGCCACTTTATTTTTAGCTATATCTCGGTCGGTATCTTAACAATTTTTATAGTTTTTGTGTCGTTTGAAAGAAAAATTAAATCTCTACGATTTACTGATTTACTTGCGCGATGACGTCATATCCGTTTCGCAGCATAATGTAAATAAAAATTGCATGGGCTAAGTACACATTGTATGGCTTCACCTTCTGGCCATCTAATAAGGATTGAAAACAGATATTTATTCTTGGTAATCGCCTGTTTAGTTCATAATAGATCATAGAAGAATAGTTTAACAAAAAGAAATGCTTCCCATTTGATATCGCGACTTGAAAATAAAAATATGTGTTGGGGTGTGTCACACCCCACCTCACCTCTAACGTTACAATTCGCCACCTCACCTCCAAAGGGTTAATGAGAAAGCGCCTGAGAAATGGAAGCTGGACAAAGGTTCTTTATTTATGAAATACGAGCTGGATTTATACAAAAGTCCAACGTTTTCTAGATTAAACAAAAGATGATTTGATGACTTTCATTAATGTGTTTCAACATGCATCCAGCTTCCATTTAGGCTTGAAAACCATTAATTCATCGTCCATATCTCAAAAGTTCTTTTCATTAGGCCTACTCTAGTCTCTATTTCATATACAAAAACCTTCATCGAGCTTCTAGTTCTGAAGCGTTGTGTTCATAAGTTCAGCCTCTATTTCACTTTTAAAAGTACCTTCATCCGGGTATAATCATCCCGAACGCCAGACATTTAAACACACGACACATAAACACGGGACACTTAAACACAGACACTTAAACACAAGACAGATAAACACACGGAAAGATAAACACACGACACATAAACACACGGACAGTTAATCACGCGACATTCAAACACACAAGACATAGACACAACGACAGACAGACACTATCATTCACAGTGCACAAAGTCTGTGCACCACAGTGTGCAGTGCCTGTGTGTCTGCATAGCACTGACTGGTCATCCAATTGAATTTGAACTTTGCAGCCTACCTTTCCTTGTTTTTGTACGAGTTTAGTCTACGAACATCTTTCATTTAACATTATGTGATACTTCGATTGTTACACCGCCGTTGCATCATTCTTACGATATGGCTACATTGTTACTGTTACATTTGGCGTCTCAACAAAAGGACGTTCAACAGTGATATACAGAAATTTTGAGTATATTAAAGTCAGGGATAATAAGAATGGAGAAATATTATATTGGCGATGTAAAAAGTATCAGAGTTATTTGGTTTTAAAACATTGACTACAGTATTGATGCTATAGCCTATTATATTTGTCCGCAAACGTTCTGCAGTATTTGCAAGCAATCGCTCATCTGTCTCACCAGTAGTTGAACAGTATGGCAGATCATCAACATTGCCTATTTGGTTTTAAAACATTGACTACAGTATTGATGCTATCTCATTTAGGCCTATCATATAACTATTATCACTTTTTAATAATTATGTCACTGTTTTCATCTATCGTGCTTATGTTCGGCGTGTTTAAATGTCGCGTGATTAACTGTCCGTGTGTTTATTATGTGTCTTGTGTTTATCTGTCCGTGTGTTTATCTGTCTTGTGTTTAAGTGTCTGTGTTTAAGTGTCGCGTGTTTATGTGTCGTGTGTTTAAATGTCTGCACACCAAACATCCCGCTTCTATTTCGCAAACGCTTTTTCATCAACCCAGCTTCTATTTCAGCTGCAAAAAACATCGAGTGGAAAATTTTCAGTGAACATTTTGTCGTTAATCATAATTTGTTTGAAGGACCAATATTTCGTGAACCAGTTGTCATGGAACCACATAAGCTTATATGTAGGCCTATATGAATGTTTTGTATAGCATATTTTGAAAAATCTTGAAAGAGATTTCAGCTTAGAGAAAGCTAAATAACTTGCATTTACAAGCAGCATGATAGGCTAATACTTTTGAAGAATCAAATTAGACGAAGAAATTACCCAATTATGCTTTCGAGTGTTCCAATTCCTTTTCAACCAAAAACGACCGAAAGAAACTGATTTGAGTTGTACGCAATCCAGTGCTATTTAAAGTGAAGTGAGTGAAAGAGGAGGTAAGTTTACGGCCATTATTAGAATCAATCAATCAGAATTTCAAATCAACAAATGCAGGAAGAAAGAAGAAAGAGCAGGTAGAAGTAAATCATCAAAATTAGACACACGCCAGAAGGCAATTTCCGGAGTGACATTCATCAATGCAATGACATGGCCTACTTCGATTAAATCTTTACTAGGGAGAGCGGGGCATAAAGAGATACTTAAGGCATTTTGAAGTTTTCATCATTATCTATATCTATAAGAGAGGATGTGTATATATTTATTTATATATATATATTTGTACAGAATGCACGCCCACAGTTTCGCAGCTATTGATCTGAAACTTTGCACCTAGACAGGGGTCCATCCAACTTAAAAAGTCCAGGGGTTGGCGAATTTCTAACACCATGGGGGCCAGAGAAAAAGGAATTTTGAGGGGCAAAAAAATTTTTTTTCCTCGCTATTGATGTCAAATTTTGCATTTAGACAGAGGACCATCAGGTACCCCCCAGTAAACGAGTTGGCGAATCCCTACCACCATAGGGAGAATGGGTGGGGGCAAAAAACTCCATTTTCCCTATTTTTATACCATTGCCATAGTTTCAAAACTATTCACCTGAAAAGTTGCAGCTAGATAGGGTGCCACCTGGACCACCTCGCCCCCAACCAACACCCACCTGGCCCCGTAGGGACCGGGTGGGGCAGGGCGTTGTTTAAAGGGGGGCAAAACATTTAGGGGCAAACCTTTTTGCAGCTATTGATGTGAAACTTCGCCTTTAGACAGAGGACTGTCAGGTCCACTCAGAAAACGAGTTGGCGAACCTCTACCACCAGGGGGAGAAAGGAGGGGCCCCAAAACTCCATTTTCCCTATTTGTATACTATCGCCATAGTTTCACAGCTATTCACCTGAAAAGTTGCAGCTAGATAGGGTGCCACCGGGACCACCTCGCCCCCAACCAACACACACCTGACCCCGCAGGGGCCGAGGGGGGCAGGGCGTGGTTTTTCTGGGGGGCCAAATTTTGGGGGGGCCAATTTTTCCCCATTTTCCAGCTAATGATCTGAAACTTTGCATCTAGACAAAGCACCGTCAGGTCCAGCCAGTGGGGGGGGGGGTTGGTGAATCTCTCCCACCATGGGTCCACGGTGGGGTGCGAAAACCCAAATGTCTGCTATTTCCATTCTTTCACAGCTATTCACCTGAAAAGTTGCAGCTAGATAGGGTGCCACCGGGACCACCTTGCCCCCAAATCAACACACACCTCGCCCCGCATGGGCCTGGTATGGCAGGGTGCTGTATGTGGTGGGACAATTTGGGCAGGGACCAATTTTTTCTGTTTTGCAGCTATTGATATGAAACTTTGCATGTAGACAGAGGACCGTCAAGTCCAGCCAGTGGAGGGGCCATCTTGGGGGCGTGAAAACCCAAAATTTTGCTATTTCCATTCCGTCGCCAAAGCTTCACGTCTATTTACATAAAATTCCCGGGCATCGCCGGGTATCCCAGCTAGTAATTAATAAGAAACCAGGACTTTTTTGAACTTACAATGTGCAGGCATATATATATAACGTACAACATGGACTAGAATAATCTACTTAAACATCAACCACATAGATGATACAATTTTTTTACCAACATGTCCCAAAATCCCGTTATGCCCCACTACCCGGGGTAAAATGGGATTCCTATCCCATTATGCCCCATAACATGCAATATTCTATAATTTCCAAAAAAGTGTCACATAATTTTTATTATTGCTCGTTTTGTAATCTAAACAAAGATTGAGACGTGAGGGGGTAATTAGAACCCATAAAATATTACAAAAATATACAGGGTGGGCCAAAAGTATTTGTTCAACTTTGAAGGCCAATAACTTAGGCAGTTTAGTAAGTAAGTGTATGCTTAATGCATCAAATTAAAGGTAGTTATATCAGCTATAAGTCCGACAAATTTCATTACGGTAGCGTGCACTACGCGCCATATAATTATTGTGTACCGCACCTACCTTGTTTTCTGACGTAAACAATAATTACATCAAGGTGAGCCAAAAGTCTTTGTTCAACTTTGAAGGCCTATAACTTAGACAGTTTAGCAAGTAAGTGTATGCTTAATGCATCACATTAAAGGTCGTTATATCAGCTACAACTACTCAAAAATTTACATTTTTAGCCTTAGTAATAATTGCATAAAACTACTGTACTGAATATGTATCAGTTTACAATGATTTTACAATGATTTTAATTCGTCTATCTTGCAAAACACAATACTTAGAAAATTAGTCTTTGCAAGTTTGCATTATTGATAGCCATTAAGAAATCCAAGAATTATTTAGTCAAATAAATATTCAATGTGTCTTCCACAATTCACAAGCTCGAATGACTGCATGAATGCGACGTGCCCATTGATCTATGGCTCCATTGATGATTTCCTGGCTGATCTCAGTCCAGCAACGAGTGATGACGCGCATCAGATGCTCGACGTTTACTATCCGTTCACAATAAACCCATTGCGGCAAAGCACCCCAGATTGAGTAATCAACGGGGTTTAAGTCAGGGCTATTAGGCGGCCAGTTATGTGGTTCGATGAACTCAGGAACGTTCGCGTTCAAAAACTCCACGGTATTACGCGAACGATGAGCGGGAGCTCCGTCTTGCTGAAAAACGAAATCATTTCCAGACTTCAAACGCATATCTGGCAGTAATCCACGTCTAAGTACCTCATCACAGTAGTACACGCTGTTCACTTTGGCCTTGGGTGTCACAAAGAATGGAGCAGTTTTGCCGAGATTGTAGACAGCCACTGAAACCATGACGCTTTGAGTAAAGTGTTTACGGCCTTTCAGAAGCCGAGCGATGTTGTCAGCGGTACGTGCCGAACGAGGACGGCCAGTAACAGGTTTACGTTTAGAACTTGCACTCGCGTCAATTTGTCTAATAAATCGGTTGAGATTGTTTTCACTCCAGTTTCTAGCAGGAAATTCATTCATCATTAAATGATGAATGAATTTCCTGCGAATTTTAAGAATTGAAAAACATTTAAATGCATATCAAATTTTGATATGCATTTAAATGTTTTTCAATTCTTAAAATTCGAATCAAAGTCTAGTCATATTCTGTTAACGGCGCCATGATGAAATTATTGTTTACGTCAGAAAACAAGGTAGGTGCGGTATACAGTAATTATATGGCGCGTAGTGCAAGCTACCGTAATGAAATTTGTCGGACTTACAGCTGATATAACGACCTTTAATTTGATGCATTAAGCATACACTTACTTGCTAAACTGCCTAAGTTATAGGCTTTCAAAGTTGAACAAATACTTTTGGCCCACCCTGTTTATAAGAAATATGAGGAAAAATTGCTTTCGCCCCACAGCAAGGGTCAAAATGGGATATCTGTATCCCATTATGCCCCAATATGCCACAAAATTGTAAACCCGCCATTTTGAAACAAAATACTGAACTTGTACAAATTTTCATATGGGAATATGTGATTTTATATACAACCCTACACATGGATGGTATAACTTAAATTTAATATAGCTCCACTGTTTCTATAGACAATTTTTTTGGATAACTGACGTACCTTACTTGGGAAAGCGTGAAAATCAACTTTTCATCATAAAAACTGCAAGGCGCATCAAAATCGGAAATGCTTTTGTTCTTCACCTTCAAATATTTTTATGCTTTACCTCAGATTGAAATTTCTTCTGTATTTTAAAAGTAAGTAAGATCGACAACAATAAAGTTTCCCGTTGTGCCCCGATATCCCATTATGCCCCGCTCTCCCCTACTCTAATGCTTGTCAATATCGACAAGTCGAATGAAATGGTACAAAGGACGAAATAAAATAAATGAGAAGTGTAAACTTTTCTAAAGCATATAATTAGACGTAGGCCGATTATATGACAGAATAAATTCACTATGAAAAATGGAATTAATTTTGATATTTCAATCTTTTATTTAGGAAAAGTTTTATATGAATTATTTCTTTTGATCAGTTGGTAGGCGGCTGGACTGGGACGGAGAAGTCGATGGAGAGAGAAAGACAGACAGACAGACAGACAGACAGACAGAGACGGAGATGTGGGTGAGAGAAAATGAGGACCAGCTGGATTGTAGATGGATAGTCAATGAGACGAATCACAGAAGAAGTCTTTCGACAGATCGTCCTGTATTGGAGTGTCTAGCACATAAGACAGTACAAAGAGAGAGAGACAGACAGACATACATACAGACAGACAGACAGACAGACAGACAGACAGACAGACAGATAGAGAAACAAAAAGAGAAAGAGAGAGTGCGTGATATAGGAGAGATAGACAGGACAGAACAAACCAGATAAGCACAAAAAGAGAGAGAGAGAGAGATAGCCTATAGGCAGACAGTCAGGAGAGCGGACAGCCAGACAGCAGGAAGACAGAGAGCAGATCGACTACATGCCCAGTGTAGGCAAAGATGCGGGCACTGCAGCTGTGTTGCTCACCAAAGAGTTAGAAATGCCACTAGTAGAGAGTTAGGCTGAAGATACGATAGGCCAAGAGCCAAAAGGAGTCAGTATATAAGAGGCAGCATTCTGCTGCCTCTTATATATTGTGAGAGCGTCAAAGAAGGTTGTTTCGGTCGGTTTTCACAAAATTACTAACAGCTGGCTTCATAAACAGCTTCTTTACAGCTCTTAGTGAGGTTATATGACATCATCATCATCTATTGTGTTGCAATTTGGAAAAACATCGCAATGAAATCACATTTGTTGGAACATGATTCTCCGGATATTTGAAAACGGAATTAAGAGTTTAAACATCTGTAACTTTTGCAAACATAAAACGTTTTCAGTGAACCTTTGAGGGATTGTTGGAAATTCATTCCCCTGCGAAGTGGAAAATTTTCAGAGAAACAGTTGAATCGGTTGCGAAGATATTGCATATTATCAGGTGGTACATTTGTTTGGAGCCACCCTGTATATAAGCCTAAAACTCAGCGAAAACTCACACCGACGAAGTATTGTGCCATGCCAGGAAAATGGTAGTTAGTAGAGATTGGTATACCGTATGCTTAAAAAAACAGTCAAAATAGGTATCCTATGAACAGGGCGCATTTCAAAAGGGCACAATCAAAAGGGCCCAATCAAAGGGGCGAGAATCAAGAGAGCGCATTGTTTTTAGACCGCATGATCAATAGGGCGAAAAGACAAATATTGTGAGAGTTATCAAAAGGGCGCAATCAAGGAGTCGCAAATGAATAGAACGGAAAGGTAGTAGGGCAATTTTAACAGGTCGGTAAGTCAAAGAGCGCAAGTTATAAAAGACAAAAGGCAACTGAAAAGAGTAAATAAAGAGTAGGCCTATGCTTTTAACGTCGAAGAGCAATCGAAACACACTGGCTTGAAACGAAATGATGAAAAGAAGAATTTTTACAGGTCGGTAAGTCAAGAGGATGGATTGAAGAAAAAACAAAAGAGAGATGGAAGCTGGATGAAGGTTCTTTTAGTATACACGAGTGTCCCACGATTGCATAGGAAAATATTATCTTAAAACTTTAGATGCAGTCCCTCCAAAAAGTTTCCTTAAATGGTCCTAAGATAACACCAGTCCTGCCAAATTTCATGACATTTAAAAAATATCTAGAGGTCCCTCAAAGTTCGTGTAATTTCTGTAAATTGGCACATAGCCTATTACACACGACGTCTGAGTGTGAAAATTTCTGAGGTCCTCACTTTGATCAATACTAGCGTGCTTGCGAATTGCTTGATACATTTCCAGTTTCCATTGATCTGAAATACTAACATCTACGAAAATGTAACCTTATTGTGCTAGTGAATTAGGTTTTTCATTTTTTTCAGGCTTTTAGGCACCAGGACGACAGTTAAGCCCCCGAGCAAACCTATGATGTAGATCTGTCGTTCACTGGACTGGGATCGCAAGCTGCTACCTGTATACGTGACATCACTGGATTGGATATAGATACAGTAAGTTGACAGATTGCCAGTCCTGATTGGTTCTTTAGTTGGTGAAAGTACTCAAATATGGTGTGTCGAAGTTGACTTCTGGATCAGGACAGGCATCAACGGCATAGGAGTTTGGGCCTTTTGAAGTCGTGACAGTGTGATACATTAGTAATTATTGGCATGACATGCTTTGACACATCGACATTGAATAAACTCCATACTAGATGGAGCTTGCACCCTTCTACTGCTACTGGCCACCTCATGGGCCTCCTTCTGCTCAACTTCTTCTTGCGAGTCAAATTGACGCTCTATCTCAAGATCGCCATCTTTGGATGTCTTCAAATCGTCTTTCCCTGAACTCTTCAAAAACCCAGTTGATTTGGTTTGGAACTCCAAGCAGCTACAAAACCCTGACTACGCATTACTCTCTCAAACCTTTCCTCACTTCAACTTTTCGACTAGTGTTCGAGACCTAGGTGTCACCCTAGACAGCACTTTTACCTTTTTACTGAACACATTGCCAAACTTACCCGCTCTTCCTACGGCGTCTCAAGGCTATTCGCAAACCTGTTTCTACTTCGACCTATTCCTCTATGTTCCACTGGCTTCCACTCTCTGCTCTATGCAATTTATTCAAAGTTCTTATTTTGGTTCTCAAGTCTCAATTGGGTCTCGTCTCGAAATATCTTTGTGATACTATACTTCGACCTTACCTCTACATTCCTCTTTTGTCGACCTTTACCTCTATGTTCACGCCTTCGTCTGTTCTCCGATTGATTACTGTAGGCTACTTCTGTCCTTATTGGCCTCCCTAAGGTTCGGCTAGCTCCTCTACAGTCTGACTCAATGTTGCTGCTAGACTCATTGCCCGCTTTCCTCGATTTTTCCACATTTCTACATTCATGACTAAACAACTTCCCTGGCTTCCACTCTCTGCTCGTATACAATTCAAAGTTCTCATTTTGGTTCTCAAGTCTCAATTGGGTCTCGTCCCGAAGTATCTTTGTGATATTTTACTTCGTTCCATCTCTGCAACTTCGCTGCATCCTCTTAGGTCCTCTGATCGACATGACCTGTTTGTATCCCGCGTTAGGACCGCCATGGCTCAATCCAGATTTTGCCTGCATAAGTCCTTATGGAATGGACGTCAACCATCCGTTCGCTCTGTCATCCTCTCTGATAATCTTTCGTCATCTTTCTCTCGTCTCAAAACAACCGTCTTTTCTCTCAGAGTTGCACGCACTGGGAGCGCTTCTGAAAGGCTACTGCTGCAAGAAGCGCTTTATAAGTTGTCAGATACAATGCAATGCAATGCAATACAATACAATACAATAAAATACAATACAATACAAAACAATACAATACAATACAATACAATAGAGACAGCCATCAGTCGTGATCTGCTGTAGAATGTCTTGTGACATCGCAGAAAGCTTTTAAGTCCTTTTGCCTGATTGATGCATTCTTACTGTCCCTGGTAAAGTTTGTCCATCAATAATCCTGTAAATTTTATGCTCTTCAAGCGATTTACAGATAAAATGGTTCGATCTGGACCCACTGTCAACTAAACCTCGACCATAATTGCCACTGCAGTCTTCATCTAACAAATCAAAGGAATTCAGTAGGCTACTGAACAGCTTCTGCGTGACCATCCGCAAAATGGATATCAAGAATTTTACGAACTCCGGTATCCATTATGCAATTCAGTAGTGGTTCGCAAGCCTGGTACCCATCAAAGTGCGAATTGGATGGCAAAGGCAATATAGGATAATTATTTATAGGTCTCAATGAAGATCGAATTGCTTTATGATGGAAAAGAATAGCATAGGCCCTATAAGCTTACAGTTGACGTCCCGTGAATTACATGGCATCCGATGATTCTCAGTCTCAGATTTGTGGATGACATCTACAGTCGTTTTTTATGTCACGTCACTGCTGTCATCGAACTTATTCAAAGTTGCATAATTCTGACGGTGCTGCTCTAGACGACAAGTCTGCAAATGATGCTGCATCATTCCTGGGACCTATAGCTAAGAGAAAGCAATAATCCTTGTTCTCTAAGAGATTGTCTCGGCCTCGTAGAATAACGGGGTTATGTCCTTCTAAAAGCTTCTTCCGAATTACCGCCATCGATGATAGTTTTCTCGATCTTTCAGTGAAAAAGGGGCCAGATAGCCAATAGTATAATATCGTGTACTTTGTTGGTGACTCGGTCTTTGTAAATGACAATGCTGTGGAGCGTACATGCACAGGCCGGTCAGGACAGACCGGTGAAGAGAGTCGGAGGAGAGAGCATGGGACACATTACGGGCATTGACCCACGTTGTCCTTCATGCCTCTTTCCCCACGATTCTCTTCAATCGGACTTGGTGGTCTAGCTCAGTGGTCCCCAAACGTCAGTAGGCCGCTGACCGGCAATAATTTTTGGTGAAGCTCGCGGACCGCTAACTGATGTAGACAACAATTCGAATAATTTCACAATTTCAAACAAATAAACTAATAATTGCAGTTTATTTTTTATTTTTAACTCTTCTCCGCGAACCGGCGATCATACCTCCTCGGACCGGCACCTAGGGGCGCAACCAGAACATTTTTCTAGGGGGTGCTCAGAATTATTATTGCAAGTGTCGAAGGTGCGAAGTAGCGAGTGCCAAAGGCACGAAGCCAGTGCCGACTAGAGGTCTGGGGGAGCATCGTAAGCTCCTCCAGCCAGTGGCGTGGCTAGGTTTTGGGGGGCCCTTGTGCAGGACTTTCGTGGTGCGCCCATTCAATGCTTGAACCCCAAGATTTCGAACAATAAGGCTATGCAATTCTGTCACTGCAGGCTTGGTGAAATCATCGGGGTCTTGTGCAGTCTGCACAATCCATTCCTGCGCCACTGCTGTAGGCCTTTATGTGGATTTAATCATCTGAATACAATCAGAATAATATTCTGATTGTACCGCTGACTACAGAGGCCCCCCCGGCTGTAGTGGGGGCACAGTCACAGTTAATTTTTACTTTAAGAATATTATTCTTAAAGTAAAAATTAACTGTGACTGTGCCCCAATACAGCCGGGTGGCCTCTGTAGTCACCGGTGCAAGCTCGCTCTCCGCAGGTATCATAAATGCGGATTTTTGCATTTTTGCGGTCTTCTTTATAAGTTCTTCTCTTGATTGACGCTTAGCAGCACCACTTAAATACTACTTAGGCATAACTTGGGAAGTATGGGGACAGAAAGAGAGTGGCGTACGAGAATCAATATCATTTCGAAGTAAATTGGCTGTGCAGTTATCTTTTATAAATTCCAGATTTTACTACAAAGATAATAAATGTTAGAGGCCTAAACACGTCTGCGTAGACCATGACACAATTATGTTTATACGTCAGCACAACTACTTCCGGCCAAAGACTGCAAAGAGTAAGGATAGCCTATTTGTAATAAGCTATAATTAAAGGCTAATCATAGCACATCGCAAACCGGTTGCTTGGACATTCCGGCTCAAACCCAAAAAATTATTGAGTGTATACGCTGTAACGTTGTACATGTAGCCGTAGGTTTGCAAACATTCTGAATATCCTTAAAGTAAAAAATTGACTCTGACCCCCGGGGGCCCTTGACAGCCGGGGGCCCTTATGCACTGCACAAGCTGCACTACCTAGTACCTATTGCTACGCCACTGCCATTACCCTGCGTTGCACTGTCTTTCCATGGCTTATAGCCTTGACCAGTGTAGCCACGTCACCATCGATCAGGAGTGGCCTCGACAAAATTCAGCAACTCTATTCGACCATGTTGGTCAAGAAATCATGAGACATGTACGACGATCTGTCGAAAGACTTCTTCTGTGATTAGTCTCGACGACTATCCATTTAAAATTCCGCCGGTCCTCTTTCTCTATCTCCTTCACATCTCCGTTTCCGCTTGTCTGTATAACTGTCTTTCTCTCTCCATCGACTTCTCCGTTCCAGTCCAGCCACCTAGGCCTACCAGCCGATCAAAAGAGATAGCCTATTTCATATAAAACTGTTTCCAAAATAAAGGATTGCAATATATCTATCAAAATTAATTCCATTTTTCATAGTGAATTCGGCCTACGTCTAATTAAATGCTTTAGAAATGTTTGTACTTCTCATTTATTTTACTTCGTCTTTTGTCGTTGCATTGATGAATGTCACTCAGAGAATAATATTGCCTTCTGGCGTGTGTCTAATTTTGATGATTTACTTCTACCTGCTCTTTCTTCTTTCTTCCTGCGTTTGAAATTCTGATTTATTTATTTCAAAAATGGCCGTAGGTTAAGACAAATGACCAAAAAAGATTGTCATAAAATTTTCTGCTCAAAGGCTTCGGCTCCTCCGTCAAAGTCAGACCCGGCAACTTTTCCAAACCACTTTCAGCCCTGATTATATCCTATTATAGACTCTGAACATTCCACCATCTGAAGGCTGTTGACGGGATTCCGTTGGATGATTCTACGTGTCTGCGAGGGATCGCCACTGATGACTGTTTCCGGCTCACTGTGACTTATTTTGCTAATTTATGAAATTTTCTTGTTGTTATGACAATTAACATCACTTCGGCCAGTTAGCGCAGAGAGCGCCTCTGAGTAGATTTCTTGAAGAGGCGCTATATAAATACTCGAAATAAATAAATAAATAAATAAATACGTGTAATTAAATGTTTTAGAAAGTTTATATATCTAGTGTATTTTACCTCGTCATTCGTACCATTTGATGCGACTAGTCCTGACAAACTTTGAAGTTAGTAAAGATTTCATCGAAGTAGGCCTATGCCATTGCATTGATGAATGTCACTCTATGAAATGCCTTCCGGTGTGTGTTTAATTTTGATGATTTACTTCTACCTGCTCTTTGTTCGTTCTTCCTGCGTTTGTTGATTTGATTTACAACTGTCTTTGAAATTCTGATTGATTGATTTCAAAAATAGCCGTAAGCCCTAAATCGACATTCGCTCACTTCACTTTAAATAGCGCTGGATTGCGTACATCTCAAATCAGTTTCTTTCGGTCATTGGTTGAAGAGGAATTGGAACACTCGAAAGCATAATTCGGTAATTTAATCGTGTAATTTAATTCTTCAACATTATTAGCCTATCATGCTGCTTGTAAAAGGCAAGTTACTTAGCTTTCTCTAAGCTGAAATATCTTTCTAGATGTTTTTAAGAAACGCAATGCACATATTCATATAGGCCTACATAGGCCTATTAAATTTTGTGGTTCCATGATAACAGCACTGGTCGGTACTTATGGGCTATTTCACCTGATTTATTTGTTTATTTTCGCATGCGATACAGAGCAATTTTCCTGTTTTACGCGTCTCGCCACGCGTATCGCCGTTTAAAAATTTATAAATTCGATGAAAAATATCTCTTCACGAAATAGAAGCTGGATTTAGCGTGTGAGGGTCGGCTAGGGCTCAGGTTAGGCGTCGTGAGGGTCGGTTAGGATTAGTTTTAGGGTTAGTGCAGTCATTCTGGCATTCCGCTGAAATTGAAGCTGGATTGATGGAAATGTTCTTGCCTAACTGGAGCTGGATTGACGAAAAATAATTGTTATCTAAATAGAAGTTGGATAGCAACTATTGAATGACGCGATTGACATCAGTAGGCCTATATAGTTCAATAAATTAGATGAAAAATAATAAATGAATCAGGTGAATTAACCCATAAGTACCCACTGGTCCAACGACAACTGGTCAAACGACAACTGGTCCACGAAATATTGGTCCATCGAAAACATTAATGGTTAACGACAAAATGTTCACTGGGAGTTTTTAGTCGATGTTTTTGCTGGTGAAATAGAAGCTGGATTTAGCGTGTGAGGGTCGGCCAGATAGATGAAAAACGCTTCGGAACTAGAAGCTAGATGAAGTTTTTTGCATCTGAAATAGAGACTGGAGTAACGAAAATAACTTTTGATATATGGAAGATGAATTAATACTTTCAAGCTTAAATAGAAGCTTCTATTACATAAATAAAGAACCATCATCCAGCTTCCATTTCTCAAACGCTTTCTTAGACTTCTATTTCGGTGGACCAGTTGTCGGTGGATATATATATATATATATTATATATCTATATATATTATATATATATATATACACGAGTATATAACATATCTAATGTATTATAATTATAGACCACAATCATGACACCACTGTCATAATGCTCAAGGCCTCAAGACAGCATTTTGGGGTCGAGTCAAGTATGGCATTTAGAATCAAAATTTAAAATATAAACTTACGTGTACAACTATATACATGAATATAAAGAGAGAGAGAAAGACATACAGACAGACAGAGAGAGAGAGAGACAGAGACAGAGAGAGAGAGAGAGAGAGAGAGAGAGAGAGAGAGAGAGAGAGAGAGAGAGAGAGAGAGAGAGAGAGAGAGAGAGAGAGAGAGAGAGAGAATGGCAGAGGGATTTCGGTGCAAAAGTCACAAGCCTTTCAATTGAAATTCAATTTCTCGAACATGTTGACCCACGGGGTCACGTGAACGTTGTTCTTAATAAGTAATAACTCAACTATAGATTTATCATTTTGCACTTAAAGCATACCGGTAATTGAAATTTAAATTCCGGACATTGATCGACGCCATTGGTATACCGACGGTGCATATGCTTTATGCATCTCATCCTCAGGGGCGAAAAAGCCAATGAACCTGCCTTCGTGCTGAGAACCGAACC
>CAMAOG010000197.1:0-43891 GCA_945859605.1 Lumbricus rubellus | reverse complement strand
CATCACATCACCATCACCATCACCATCACCATCACCATCACCATCACCATCACCAACACCATCACCATCACCATCACCATCACCATCACCATCACCATCACCATCACCATCACCATCACCATCACCATCACCATCACCATCACCATCACCATCACCATCACCATCACCATCACCAGCACCATCACCATCACATCACCATCACCATCACCATCACCATCACCATCACCATCACCATCACCATCACATCACCATCACCATCACCATCACCATCCATCACCATCACCATCACCATCACCATCACCATCACCATCACCATCACCATCACCATCACCATCACCATCACCATCACCATCACCATCACCATCACCATCACCATCACCATCACCATCACCATCACCATCACCATCACCATCACCATCACCATCACCATCACCATCACCATCACCATCACCATCACCATCACCATCACCATCACCATCACCATCACCATCACCATCACCATCACCATCACCATCACCATCACCATCACCATCACCATCACCATCACCATCACCATCACCATCACCATCACCATCACCATCACCATCACCATCACCATCACCATCACCATCACCATCACCATCACCATCACCATCACCATCACCATCACCATCACCATCACCATCACCATCACCATCACCATCACCATCACCATCACCATCACCATCACCATCACCATCACCATCACCATCACCATCACCATCACCATCACCATCACCATCACCATCACCATCACCATCACCATCACCATCACCATCACCATCACCATCACCATCACCATCACCATCACCATCACCATCACCATCACCATCACCATCACCATCACCATCACCATCACCATCACCATCACCATCACCATCACCATCACCATCACCATCACCATCACCATCACCATCACCATCACCATCACCATCACCATCACCATCACCATCACCATCACCATCACCATCACCATCACCATCACCATCACCATCACCATCACCATCACCATCACCATCACCATCACCATCACCATCACCATCACCATCACCATCACCATCACCATCACCATCACCATCACCATCACCATCACCATCACCATCACCATCACCATCACCATCACCATCACCATCACCATCACCATCACCATCACCATCACCATCACCATCACCATCACCATCACCATCACCATCACCATCACCATCACCATCACCATCACCATCACCATCACCATCACCATCACCATCACCATCACCATCACCATCACCATCACCATCACCATCACCATCACCATCACCATCACCATCACCATCACCATCACCATCACCATCACCATCACCATCACCATCACCATCACCATCACCATCACCATCACCATCACCATCACCATCACCATCACCATCACCATCACCATCACCATCACCATCACCATCACCATCACCATCACCATCACCATCACCACCATCCTGTTCTTTTTAGATAATTTCCCAATTTCTATTGAGCAGTGTATTCCTTAATTGCTCGCGTGGTTACGTAACTATGTCCATGTATAGATGAAGTACAGCGACATAAATCTGTCCAGACGAGCAAAGACATATATTATTATTTAGATAGAGGTCTAAAGATAGCTGAAGTGTATAGTACAAGACGCAGTTGTTGGGTGACCATAAGTAGACAAACAGGAGACGCGCTGAGACAGGACGAGTGGGCGAAGACAGACTAGTCCTGCCAATTTCGATGTTCTTGTCGAGAGAGAGAGGTCTGCCAACAAAATGGCCGAAGTGGATAAGGTCTGTCGACTAATTCTCTCCAATTTCCGGTCTTTATGTGGGGATCGTTGCTAAGCGCATTGGATGTCATCTCGCCCAAAGACGTCGTCGAAAATGGCTGCGGGTATCATGGGATAATTTCGATGGGGAAAAATCGCTTTCCTGATGCACGTCACCGCCGCCCTGCTTAATATACAAGCGCTAGTATACAAGAGCTCGGCGGCCATTACGACCATCCAATAACACCGTATTATAGCATAATATAGGCCTACTTTGGACTCCGTAAGTTGCACTCATCTGTATTGCACTTATACGAAATCGTGTCTCCTGTATGTCTACTTATGGTCACCCAACAAGTGCGTCTTGTACTGTGCACTTCATTTTTATCCATGTGTATAGACCGTCGCAATGATGCAGTAGATTACATACATGTAGGTCCACATATAATTTTTTATGCGATACGTCAATGCCTGACAACCACTCGTCTAACTTATCTCGTCCTTGGAGGATATTTTAGACGTATAAGCTTACGCTCTAAGTTGATATTCAGAGCAGTAAATTAGTTGTCGAAAACGTTTACATCTAGAGGCAGGCTACTATTATAGAGGGAGAGGTTCCATAGTATGTTTGTATACGTGTATAGAACTATCAACTATATATATATGCACATGTTCATATGCATACATATATTATATATAGTTTATGTGTGTGTAATTATGCATAATATTTGCATAGATCTATATACTATAATTATATGCATGCACTTGTAGGGCGGGGTGATGTAGTCACTGTAGTGGGTATGTTGCTGCCTTGCAACTGGAGGGCTGCAGGTTCGAATCCACCTCAAGCCGCCGCGTAGGGACCTTGGGCATGTCCTTCACTTGCAATTGCTCGTGCGCTTTGGCGTGAAACTGGTTCAGTGTCCGCGCTGTAGACGGGAGGGCTTCTGAGTAGAAATCTTGAAGGGGCTATAACAAGTGCACATACATGCATGTGTACATATAAGTATATAATATTATAGGTATGTGCATGTATACATATATGTTATGTATACTGCATGATGCGTAAAACTGTGATCTTGCTAGAAAGACTGCAATATAATTATACAGGCCTATCCTTCTAGCGGAGGTAGAAGCGGCCGTGAACAAATTAAAAAGCTATAAGGCGCCAGGAACGGACCGAATCACAGGAGAAGCCATAAAAGCAGGAGGAGAAACACTAATCAAAAGAATCCACAACATCTGCAGCCAGGCATGGAGAGAGGGAAAGATCCCAGAAGAGTGGACACGCTCGATTATAGTAACAATCCCAAAGAAAGGAAACCTATCAGAGTGTAGCAACTATAGAACAATAGCGCTGATGAACCACATGAGCAAGGTGCTAATGATGATCCTCCTAGAACGACTAAAATCACAGGTGGAGGAACACCTATCCGAGGAACAAGCAGGATTTAGAAAAGACCGAAACACAATACAACAGATATTGATCCTGAGACTGATAGCTGAAAAAGCGAAAAGAAAAGGAAAGCTGGTGCACAACTGCTTCGTAGATTTCCAGAAAGCGTTCGATTCGGTGAGACATGATGTACTACAGGCGGTGCTCAAATCTTTTGGAGTGGGAAGAAGACTGACACAGATGATTAAATATGCGTGCGAAGAGGCGAAATCGGCGGTCAGAGTGAGCGGAGAGATTGGTGAGTGGTTCAACATCTCAATAGGCACAAAGCAAGGAGATCCCATCTCACCGACAGAATTCATCACATACTTGGAAAGAGTGATGGAGAAAATCAAAAACAAGAGAACAGGAATCGCAATTCATGGCACCAGAGTAAACAACCTGATATTCGCAGATGACGTGGACCTGATAGAAGAAGACATTAACAACATACAGGAAAATGTGGAAACTTTGCAAAAGGAAGGGAAAGCGGCAGGTCTAAGAATCAACATCAGCAAGACAAAGACAATGACATTCGGGAGGAGGGAGAGTACGAAGGTGGTGGAGGTGGACGGAGAGAGCCTAGAGAACGTAGAGGAATTTGTATATCTGGGAAGCCTGCTGACTTGGGACAACGACTGTGGGAAGGAGATAAAGAGAAGAATAGCGAAAGCAGCAGGAGCAATGGCGGGTTTCGGAAGTATCTGGAGGAGCCGAGAGATTAGTATACAGACAAAGATAAAGATCATCAAAACATGCATATTCAGTGTACTGTTATATGCATGTGAAACATGGACGCTACGCAAGCATGACAAATACAAACTATTAGCATTCGAGATGAGATGCTACAGAAGGACATTACGCATCAGATGGCAGCAGAAGATAACGAACAAAGAAGTACGCAAAAGAGTGAAAAACACCAGAAACATCATACAGCAAATAATGGAAAGGAAGCTCAATTTCTTCGGACATGTATGCAGGATGAACAACAACCGACTAGTAAAGCAGACCATATTCGGAATGATCGATGGTACGCGAATCAGAGGAAGACCAAGTAGAGAATGGTTGGACGATGTAAGGGATTGGTGTGGCATAGACATACACGGACTATCAGTCTAATAGCACAGGAGAAGAGTAAATGGAGAAAAACAGTGAAACTTGCGATTGACACCAACGGGTGTTGAACCCACGGACGATGATGATGATGATGATGATGATGATATATATATATATATATTATTGCACCAACTATCCACATTTCACCGATGCGTAGTCCAATTATTTGAAAATTGCATGCAATTATGGGAGCATACATGTAGTCTATATATAGTATATACTGTGCCATGGAGTATGCATGAGAGTGGGTTTCTTCCGCTTACGCACACGCCACTTGCGCCGGTGACTCTTTATAATTTTTCCTATAATATTCTGAGGCACTCATGCAGGCACCTTGTCTCTTACCTTGGTATACATGCAGCGCGATATTACTCGAGGCCAGTGCAAACAATACATACACAATTTTTTAAATGGCATGCAAGGAATAGCCATATCTAATATTGTCTAAAAGCCTACCACTGTCTATCCTCTTCCTTCCAATTCCCGATCCAAGACGTTGCCCGCCTTATATATAGAAGCTGTTATGCCTCTTTGATCCTATGGCAATCGGACCCGTAAAGACTGAATACTCTTGCGGACAACCCTTTTGACGCAACGCAGCGCTCGTCAATAAGTTGGTGCCCCGCGCTTGGCTTTCGAGTGGCGCCTTAGAAGTTTGGAGATTACGATTGCGAATGTATGTTCCTGATACTCGCTGCAACATATGCATGAAAGAATAATCTATATAGAGGCGATGTTCTGTAGGCCTGCGTGCAATTGAAGAAAGTGTAAAACATGAAAAGTAACCTGGGCAATAATCACTATCAGCGAATGAAGCTAAAGAACTTATTGTAATATATACATGCAGTCTACATGTAATGAATCTCATTCAGCGAATGACTGACATTTGAAAGAAAAAGACGATGTCATTGTTGGATTTCTAAAGAACCAGGAATGTTGTTTGGAAGTATCTTTGGAACACATCATGTATATGTGAATGTGTGTGTGTACGTGTGTGTGTGCTTGTGAGTGTGTAGGAGAGAGAGACAGACAGACAGACAGACAGACAGACAGACAGACAGACAGACAGACAGACAGACAGACAGACAGACAGACAGACAGACAGACAGACAGAGAAAGACAGACAGGCAGACAGACAGAGAAAGACAGACAGGCAGACAGACAGACAGACAGACAGACAGGTGTGAGGATGCATGGTCTGCATGTAAGCCATAAGCCGCAATTAGATTGGCTTATGTAACGCTTCGCAGCAGCATAATTCCCACCGGGGCTAACTATATAATGCATGGAGAGCTGTTTGCACCAATAAAGCAGAGTGCCGCCGCATAATCGCTGTTGTCTAAATACAGGTCCAGCGATATCGGTCGGAGCTGCGTATAGTTCAGTCCCATGCCATCCACAGTCCACACCATACCTCACCTCATCTTCACTGCGTTCCATTCCAGTTGACATCGTAGAAAATCCAGAGTAGTATAGTGGTAGGCCTACCTACAGCCGGAACAATGTATGAGGCCATATGCAATGATGCATGACATTGTTTTTATTACGATAAACAACGGGGCATGTATAATATATTTCTTTATTTATCGCATTTTCTATAGCACCCCTTCAAGCTCTATATACTCAGAGGCGCTCCCGACTACAGCTCGGACACTGATTAGGAGTTTCAAGCCGAAGCGCATGAGCAATTGCGAGTGAAGGACTTGCTCAAGGTTCCTATGCGACGGCGTGAGGTGGATGAAAACATGGAACACTCCGGCTCCAAGGCACCGAACCCACCACTACACCACCGCGCCCCACAATACCTTAATGGCGAATTATTATTTTTACGCATGAGAACTGATCTGAGCGCATCAAGTGGAGTAAGAATGATTTAAATATATATATATATATATATACTACTAATGAGAAACCCGCAATTTGTGTTTTAAAAGCAGAATCAGCCTACATAACCGGCGACAGGTCGGAAGCGAAGGAATTTTGTGCAGAAGAGGTGAATATTATTAAAACTGGGACACTTTGTATAAAGACCTAATTTGAGCCAAAAATTCAGATGTGAATTACCGGCTTATAAATATTCTTTTGTCCCTATGCCTCTTGCCCCAAAATTTGCAGTAGGCCTATAGGCCTAGGCCTACATTTATAGGGCATGTCTAAACAACTCTCTCCAAAATTATTGAACTCGTTGTTTTCGTTGTTTTCAGTCGATACATCCTAATGGCTTCAAATCGAATAATATTTTGGCACAGTTTCCGGACAGTAAAATAGAGCAACGCAGGTGCAAAAACAAAATCAATTATTCCAGTAATTTCGTTCTGAGTGGCTAATTAAATTTTGGTCTCGATGGCTTTGCCAACCAGAGGACGCTCGACCGTATAATATCGCTGCGTGAGAACCAAATTAAATATAAACGGTCGCTATATTATATATATGAATAAAATTATATATATATATATAATGTGTGAGGCGTGTTGGTGTTGGAGCAAGTCTGGTGCTTTGGAGTTGGAAGGTTGTGGGTTCAAATCCACCTCAAGTCGTCGCGTAGTAACCCTGTGCAAGTCCTTCACACACAATTGATCATGCGCTTCGCCGGCTATAGAAATATTGAGTTTGTCAGATTTATTAACGTATGGGGAAATTTCCAACATACAGGAAGCCGTAAGAAAGTGAAGTTCAGCTACAGCTGGTGTTCACAATGTCCCCATTGTTCACTTTGAACTCCATTTTAGTTTTCAGTTAATGAACAGTAACATAGCCTGACATGATTGCCTTCGTGTAAGCCTTGCATGGATGTCTCTAAAAACCACAAAGTGACCTATGGCGAAATTGATTCATTTCAAGAATTTATGTAGCACATTTGCATTGAAGCCATATTGAAATGTGTGGGGCTTGTTTCTGTTGCAGCTCTGTTGTGTGGCCACATACGATGTCTATTATTCATTTGACCTACCGCGAAACTCACTCGCTTACTGAATTATATACGTCTACTGTCAAGACGAATTATTGCTCGATACGTTTTGACATACATGTATAAAACAACAAAATGGCGTCTACGACAGCCAGCGCACGGCAAGCGGAAATAGTTCCCACGAGATGAGTGCGCCGCTGTCAAGAAGAGCCGCGCAGTAAATTAAAACGGCGCGAACGAGTGGATTATTGTCGAGAGGTGTACGCCACTGTTTCAAAGCGACCAAATTAAGTTTGACCCTGCATGAGTGAAAGCGTATACCCTCCCTGTGGACTTGCAGTCGGTCCATTAAGCGCTTCCTGAAATAGATCTATTTATGCGATAATTATTTTACTACACGGAGGCATGTGTGTATCTAATGAAAGCAAGAAGTGACGTCAAAGGCCTTTGTGCTGTTGATTGGCTCAGCGGGACTCACCCGGCAGAGGAGGCAATCGTTGGTTTTGTTGTTGTTGTGGAGAGGAAGTTAATCAGACGATGAGAAGTCTCCAACAAGATGTCTTTGCGTATGACGTATTACTGTTGTTGTCGTCATCAGCGGCGACCCAGTCGCTGACGTCATTCTCGCAAGGAAAACAAAGTCGTGACGTTCTTAGAATTAAGGACTTCTTGCATTGAGAATCGATCAGAGTCGTGCAGTTTGTTTCTTTGTTTGTATGTGCACTTGTTATAGCGCCCCTTCAAGCTCACTACTCAGAGGCGCTCCCGAATACAGCGCGGACACTGCATAGGAGTTTCACGCCGAAGCGCTGAGCAATTGCGAGTGAAGCACTTGCCCAAGGTCCCTACGCGGTGACTTGAGGTGGATTCGAACCTGCGACACTTCTGCTGCAAGGCGACGAACATACCCACTACGCCACCACGCCCCAATCAGACAAGGAGAACTCTGCAACAACCGCGCAGTGTGTCTTTGCTCTGTGTTCATCTACTCATGGTGAACTCATCATTGCCCCGAGCAGAATTAACTGTTCTTAAACAGCACCGTGCTTTCTCTGTTGAACTTCTCATTATATGGAATGAGCTACCACTCTATATAATGTTGACTTATGTCTACAGAGTTTGCTCAGGTGCGTTTCACAAATCCTTAAGGCAGTACTTTTCAGCGGAGGTCGGGTCGGGAGCGCTCCTGTGTAGTGACCTTGAAGGGGCGCTGTATAAATCTCTGTAAAGAATGATTGAATGAATGTAGAAAAGGAACTATACGCATGAGCTCTAGATCATTTCTTATACTATAATGATGGCTTTCTTTTGACATCATACTCTGGTTTGACGTAATAAATATATAATCAAAGCAAGGACGAATTTCAGTTACAGTATAATATATAAAATATAATATAGGCCTAATATATATATATATATAAACAATTAAACACTTTATATTGGTTTCACAACTCAAGTGTAGCGGAAGAAATGAGACTAAATCGCAGATTTTCGCTCCTTTTCATTCAACGGAAATCGATCGACCAAAAAATATAAAAACTATCATAATATTTTTACTATCTATGCTCCATCCTTTTTTAATTGAAGTCAATCGACCAGAAATCCAATCTCTTTCTAACCGATGAGTTATGTTATATAGCGCCTGTGTGAAGTAGTCCACGCGACTTCTAATAGATGGCGCTTTGCAATCGGAGTCATAAAGACGTTTATCCAATTGTGAAATGTCATAAAAGTCACAAGAGAAGGACACACGCGTATGTATAGCTACACGTTGCGCTGATACATGTGAATAATTAATATGTTAACACAGCCGAATACACAAAAATACGCAGCCATAGCACGATGCATACATAGGCCTACATAAATATTATATACACACATATATGCATAGGCCTACATATCCACTCATTTTCATATAGGCCTAGAAATATACATAAATAGGCTAAGTCGGCCTGTGCACTGTTCTGCGTTGCGGATAAATTGTATCGGACAGTTTCATAGTCTACGTCTGAATAAAGATAGTAAATAATTACTTGTCCTCGTGAAGTCGACTCCATAATAATTTTATCATTGATCTCCCATTATTATAAGCGGATGCGATATCCCGCGTGCGCGTGCGCGTGCGCAGTGAGTCAAGGTCAATTCTATCATAGATGATGGATTTACCAAAGATTCTGAAACTTAATTTACTTAAAGTCTCGCGAGTTTGCAATTTTGATATAATTCATCATCTATGATAGAATCTATACCTTGACCGACGGCGCACGCGCACGTTAGATGTGGAATTACAAAATCCCCGATTGCGACAATTATATTCTCAAGGCTGATTTCGAGTACGGTAACAAATAACCGGTTCTGCGTAGTACATCAATCGCAGCCGGTGTACACCGGACAATTCGGAGCAGACAAATTGGAGCGGATAATTTTGAGCGGACAAGTTGGAGCGGAAAAGTTGGAGCGGACAATGATGATGATGATGATGACGATGATGACGACGACGACGATGATGATGATGTTGTTGTTGTTGCTGCTGCTGAATGATGATAACGACGACAACATTATCGACGATGGGCGTAAGGCCACTTTTATTGCTTTCGCGATTGTTGTAACAACGACAGTACGGATATATAGTGATGATAATAACTGATAACAATTATGTTGACAATATAGGTTTACTGCCGTCACTCGACCGATCAGCTACGCGAAGCACAAGCATTCCCGCCGCGTCTACATCATGCTTGCCTTACCATGGATAGTCTCTCTCGCAATCTCATCACCGATCGCTCTCGGACTCAACTACACGGACAAGCGAGCGGAGACTCCGGAAGTCTGCACGTTCTACAACTCCGACTTCCTCATCTACTCATCGATGGCTTCTTTCTACATCCCCTGCCTCGTTATGACCGGTCTCTACTGGCGCATCTACCTCGCCATCAGGCGTCGAACCCGCAGCGCTGGGCTCCGAAATCAGCAGCGCAATCAGATGAGAACGAAGCCGTCCAGCCTACGATCGCTGCGGCATATCTTTCGACGAAGGCCTCAGCCGACCATCCACGACGAGCAGACCGGGTTCTCTGTGAGCGCGGGAGAAGGACAACGTGTCCAAGATCGTTTTCCACGATCAGGTATCTCCGAAATGTCAGCCAGCTTTGCCGACGTTTCCCCAGATCCGGATGCGCTCGACTCCAGCTTGCAGGAAGACCTTCAACCAGACACCCCCAACGCATGGCCCCACCGTTCACCTCTGGAGAATATGGACACCGGACCAGAGATGGGCCTCTTACCGGCGGACGACGGTAACCACCGGTCCCTTCAGACCACGGCCCAGCCCCCCGTCCTATGTAGCAACGGTGTCGTAATAAAACCAGAAATCCAACATGGATGTCTCTTCAACTGCAATCATTCGCAAAACTCATCGTGTATTCCTCCGCCGGAATTCGGTTCACCGGAGAACGCAACAGTCGTCTGCGCCAGTTCCGCAGCAAATGAAGTTCCGACGACGCCAACGGTTGCCAAGAGCAACTGTCACCAGTGGGCGGAGCCTACCGAGGCGATGACCCGAAGGTCGTCCAATCATCTTAAAGTGGAGCAGCAGGTCACGAGGTTCAACTTGACCTTGCATCGACGACACACGTCCGTCGGTGTGAAAGGGAACAGAAGGGCAGCGAAACGAGAACGAAAGGCGACGAAGACTCTTGCGGTAGTACTAGGTATGTCACCATCTCGTTCTCTCTTTCTCTCTCTTTTTCTCTGTCTCTCTCTTTCTCTGTCTCTAGACTCTCTCTGTCTCTCTGTCTTTCTCTGTCTGTCTCTCTCTCCCTCACTTTCTTTATCTGCGTCTCTCTGTATCTGTGTCACAGTGTTTCTCTGTCTCTGTCTGTCTCTGTATTTCTGTCTCTGTTTTTCTTTATCTGTGTCTCTCTGTATCTGTGTCTCTCTGTCTCTGTCTCTCTGTCCTTTTATCTGTGTCTTTCTGTACCTGTGTCTCTCTGTCTCTCTATTTCTCTCTCTCTCTCTCTTACTCCCTTTATGTGTGTCTCTCTGTATCTGTGTCTCTCTGTCTCTGTCTCTCTGTCCCTTTATCTGTGTCTCTCTGTATCTGTGTCTCTCTGTCTTTCTATTTCTCTCTCTCTTTCTCCCTTTATGTGTGTCTCTCTGTATCTGTGTCTCTCTGTCTCTGTCTCTCTGTCCCTTTATCTGTGTCTTTCTGTATCTGTGTCTCTCTGTCTCTGTCTGTCTCTGTATTTATGCCTCTGTGTCTCTATCTCTTCGTCTCTCGTGCATGCTCTGTCTGTCTTTCTGTGTCCATCTGTCTGTCCCTACCTCTCACTCTGTATCTATCAATCACTTTGCACCGCATGACATTGAATTTGTGAACGGTTGGATCAGTATATCATTGACTACCAATGAGCTTCCTCTGAAAATAAATGGAAATTTAACCGCTTCCTACAACGCGACTACGCATGACCTCGACCCTGCTAATTTTTCAATGAATTGACCGACAGAGACCCTTCGCCACCGGCGTCCATTTTTATGGGCGCATTTCTAGATTGTCATTCCTGGACAGAGAGAGACAGCGTAAGAGAGAGACAGACAGACAGAGACAGACAGAGACAGACAGAGAGACAGAGAGAGACAGAGAGACAGAGAGAGAGACAGAGAGAGAGCTCTGACTCATGCAGTGTTTCTTACGATAATAACATCTAAACGTATCAAGAAATTGCACAACAAAGGAAGCGAAGTCGGCCAATTCCATTCTATTTTAACGATACAATCATTTCTATTTGGATCTAAATGCAGCTATTATCTTCCTCGAAATAGCAATCGTGCCAGCAGGACATGTCTCCATCCATTCTTAGTCTCTTAATTATTATTCTCCATTCCGTTTCTTCCTACAACAATAATTATTAATCGTTTTCCTCTTCTCCTCCTTCCCCACCGCTAGGTGTCTTCCTACAATACGTATTAATCGTTTTCCTCTTCTATTCCTTCCCCACCGCTAGGTGTCTTCCTGTTGTGTTGGATGCCGTTCTTCACCGTCAACATCATAAACGCCATCTGCCTTCGCTATGACCTCACCGCTCTGCAGGAGAATCGCATCTGCCAGATCGACCCGTGGCTCCTCTCCTTCCTTGTCTGGCTCGGCTACATCAACAGCTTCCTCAATCCTATCATTTACACTATTTTCAACGCCGAATTCAGACGCGCCTTCAGAAAGATCCTCCGCAAGATGTTCAACAGTTTCACCCGTCTACGTCTGAAGTAGACTGCAGCTGTATAGGCTAACGTTCGTCTGCTGATCAGAAGGAAGACGTAGGCTATATACAGCGATGATGAGTCGATGACTGCAGTTATTTCCAATGCGAGGCAGTGAGGCAGTTTAATAGGTTGGCCTTTTGACTTTTCCCTTTGATACTTTGTGTTAAATTAATGGTGTTTGTGTATAGTGTTACTTAATTAATGCTGCTGCCGATCTTGCTATAGATTCCATTTACGCAATACGCTTCTGCCTTTGGCATTCCGTTGCAAAGCGTAGGACTACTGCAATATTTGTCCTTTGATGATGCGTGTATACAGACTAAGTGTTAACGGTGCCGCAAATCATAATTGTTATTAGATTCAGTTTATGCAATAAGTTTCCGCTAGAATAGCTTGATCAATGCTTAGCAAAACAGTTTATTGTCCTGCTCTAGATGAACTCTGTTTCTACAAGGCATCCAGGTCCAGGGGCTTGATCTATGTCTCGCTCTCAATTTATTCGCTTAGCGAAGTTTGTATGATGCATCACGATGACGGAGTGATATTACTATTTCACCATGCAATAAATTATATATAGTAAGTTATTCATGTAATGTATCGATAACAAGTAGGCTACTAAAAATATCTATGCTTTAATTTTTCCTCGTAAGCAGACTAATCATTCTCAGCCTACAGGGGCGCAACCAGAAAATTTTCCTGGGGGGTGCTCAGAATTATTATTTTAAGCGCCGATGGTGCGAAGTAGCGAGTGCCAAAGAAACTTGCTTTATTGTGTAATCTTAAAGACCGAATGACCCCTACCCCCCCCCCCCCCCGCACCAAAAAACTCATCGGATTTGGAAAAATTGCGTGGGTCACCTTTTTAGCCTGGGGTGCTCAAGCACCCCCAGCACCCCCTAGTTGCGCCACTGTCAGCCTATTGCGTAACGCCGTAACCTATCTGGCAGCATTCCTGCGTCATGCTGGCAGTAACACCGTACGTGGCATTTCTTCGCAACTTAATTTGAGTCCAGTTCAAAGCATGAATTAAGTGCAATTATTTCGTTTACCGAAATTGAATCCGTATTTTATTTCATTTCTAACCTATATGATCCGTCATTTTTCCGATGTTTTCTGATGTTTAGTGTTGCGTATCGTTTCTTGCAGGTCTCTTTCATCGGCGTCAACTGGCTTGTCTCGAGGTCGTCAGTCTTCTTCACAAAGCGAACGATAAAAATGGCGACCAACAGCTAGATTAGTCGCCGCTGGTCTCTGTTTGCGCTGCGTGCACTTGAATGTGCAGACCGACCACTCTCAGCGTGTGTTATTTGCCATGCCATTTGCTAAGTAAACCGATCAACCGAAGAACAGTTGTTTAGTTTCATCCTAAAACACTTCGTTCACATCACAGACGGCATCTGTAAAGACTGTAACCTGACCCGTTCAGACGCTGCGAATCACAGGAAGAAGCTGCTCAATATATAGTAAGCTTATGTTTGTTTATACAAGCCGCAATTACATAATGGCCATCACTCACGGTGTAATACATAATTATTAATATTCCGTCGTACATGTGCTTTAGAGATTATGATGGATCCAGTGATTACGCGATAAGTGGTACATTGTATATGCTGCCATTTTTAGGCTGTAGCAATCTGCTCCACTCGATAGGATCATTCACAGGAATGGGTCTACTTGGACAGATCAGCCCCAGGTACATGTATGAGGAGAGGAGCCAGATGGATAATAAAACCAGTCTCAGAAGAGTGCTTGTTTCTAAAACACCAGTCACATAAAAGGTGGCTGTATAGTCTAATACTCGAAGAAAATATTAATCGAAAAGACAAAATGTGTTTTGCAATGATTGGCCATCAAGCCATCAAGTGGTACAACTTACAAGTGAATGCAAGTCGTTGCATTGAGCTCACTTGATGGCGGAGGCAATATACTTGATGGCGGAGGCAATATTTTCCAGCAAGTAGCAAGTCGGAGTGTCGAAGACTCTTGAGAAAAATGGGGTAGAATGGGGTTGAGGTCTCGGTGAACCTGTCCATGGAAACTGTTGCAAAATTAAATGAATGGTGTATTTTTAAGTAGGCTACATTATAAGCTTGCGATCTTCGTTATACAAAAACCTCCAGCAGAGTGATGACTCAACAGGCCTAACAGTGAGTGGCAGATCTCCCTAGACTAATTGAGTTCTGGCTTTGTTAATGCTTCTGAGATTACACGAAAGAGTCTAGAGAAGATAGCAGGTTAAAGATGAATGGTTGGAAGTGGTGCCCTTCTCTGCGACACCCAAAAAACAGTTCAATTAGCACATAAACTAATCGCACAGTTAACCAACACGTAGGCTATGACTTTTAAAATTAAAACAAACGTGTAATAATTATTATTTAATACAGATAAAATGAGTTTAATTGTAAGGTTAAGTTGAGATGGAATAGTCTTTAAAATTTTAAAAAATCATCTGTGAACGATTAACAATGAATAGGTCTACGAAGAAATATCGATAAACGAATTATTTGAACTCTGAAATATCTATTCACCAAGAGATCAAACCCATGAAATGTTTTCATCAGCCATTAATTTTGTTTTCGTTCTTAAACTATAGGTTTTTACTGTTATAAATCGTAAAAACGGAAACATTGGGGCAACATTATTATTTTCTCATCAGTTATGATTAACTATCTGTATGTAACCGTTCTTGAATAATGATATTTGCTGTAAACACGAAATTTTGAATGGTTTTTGCTCCAACCAAATCCGGGTATATAACAATGAATACGGTATCTTAGTAATAACTACAGATTAGAAAACTATTATTGCTCAGTGCGCTACAAATGATACATTTCGTAAACGAAGAGCAGGCTACGTGTGTACAAAAGCATTAGAAGCGACGGCTGCTGGGTTATTACACCGAAACGTGTGTCATGCTACCGGACAATTTATTTCTAGTGTCTGATGTTGTTTACAAGACACTAAGATCAAGTTTCTTCTCACTTGAAGCGCAAGTAGAATGGTTTCCACTTCGGTTTCTCTTCATCGCCAGCTGCTTCCACTTCTTCGTCTTTGTGGCAGTATGACGGAATTGCAAAGATTCTCGTGTCTTTGATTGGTGATGCCACGTCGAAGTAATGAACGTCGATGAGTTCTGACTGGCAAGACCCGGATGTGCGAGTCATAACTTCCGCCACAGGGAAGCATCCATTGGCCGTCGCCAGTCTCCTCCAATATTCATTGCCGTTGGTGTATGCCCACTGCTGTACGACCATTGATGACCGTCCATCTGTTCCCATTCGGATGGTTCCTAGGTTGGTGGCCTTCGGTGGGACGCACACATCAAACAAGTCGTCAAAATCAACGCCAGTTTCAACGGTCGTCCTGCAGCGCTTCTGAGCCTCGTCTATGAATGTGGTTGTACAGGAGCAGCACATACAGCTTGTCACCGCCCGATTTGCTCCATTGATATATGCCATACGATTGTTTGTAGCGTCAACATAGAACTTTTCCTCAACTGGAGGAGACACGCCAGGCTCGTAAGTATGTATGGTGCTCTCAAACGACTCTGGATAGCAACAGGCTTGAGAAGTCATCTCCTTTTCGTCCTTCTCCGTCTTCTCAATGTTGTCGGTCAAAGATTGTTCGCCGAAGATCAGGCGTTCAAGTAGGAGGCTGCGATTGGGTGTCGCCTGCGCCATGTTTGTGATAATGGCCACAGCGGCGACGAGGAGTAGAATAGTCTTCATCCTGTGGAATATATTGATACCTGTTGATCGGCATAACGATTAATGTGATTCCCTATAGTTTTTAGTGTATAAATTTTATGCATGTGTTTATGAGCAATTGTCAAAGCGCCCCTTCAAGATTACTACTCAGAGTCGCCTCCGACTACAACACGGACACTGAATCGGAGTTTCACGCCAAAACACACGAGTAAAATTTTGCGAGTGAAGGACTTGCTAAGAATCCCCACGCGAAGGCTTGCTGTGGATTCGAACCGCAACCTGTCGGCTCTAAAGCATCGAGCATAGCCTACTTCTACTCCACCGTATACCCAATGCAGTTATTGCATAATTTTAGCATCTATGAAAAGTCTGCTTAACTGAGACGGGTTCTGATTCCTGTGGTCATCAACTCAAAGATCTTTATAAAGCCACAGGATATTGCTTGAATGCGTTAACAAACAGGTGTTTTCTTTGGCACAGCAAAGGGTTATTAGATTTTATTCTTTCACAAACAAATTGTTAGGCTACACGGCGAATTTATTTCACGTTTCATTAACATTGTGAGCAGCTTCACGAATCTAGCAAATGCAGCAAAGGATTGCGTTTTTTTAATTTATAGGGCCTACGACCTACGTGTGGCCTAATGACTTGAGAATTAGTCAAACGCAGATCATAATACCATAGCAAAATTTAATGGTTTGGGCTTTGGATGAAGACATTATTATAGGGACCACAGAATTTGTCGTATTAACATGCATGTAGGCTAGATCTCGAGGATGTGTGACGCGTTTTTTGGTAGAATTAAAAAGGAGCTACAGAAAAGACATCGTTCATCTAAAGAAACTTACCCTGATTTTCTTTAAGCGTCTCTGGACTGAAATTCTTCATGCAGCATGAGCCGATGATCTGCGCGTTTCCGCATGGATTCGTTAGTTTTTATAGATATTCAGACAAGCCACACATTATACGGGTACATTAACGCCATTTCCCAGGAGTTGCGCATTGCATGTTAATAAATATTATATCCAATATAAATATATATGCGTGCACATATACCTGTATAGGCCTATATATAGTTGTAGACATACACGCTAGAAGTAGTGTTCAAATTAAACTGTGTAGAGTGCAGGCACTGCAGGCTCTCATAGTCTATATACAGGGTGGGCCAATAGGAATGCAACAACTTTGACGCCTTATAACTTAAACACTTTTTATCTGAGAATCTTGGCCTATATATCAGATTGAACACAATTATCCATTTTATCATTCGGCAAAATATCTAAGAGATACTATTACGACTTTGTGAGATAATGCTATTAATGTCCGATGTCCCTTTTTTGCCATGAAGCTGCAAGAAAAAACCAAAAGTCTTAAACTGAATATGTCAATGACTCAATTCTAAACAATCACTAGTTCTAACAATTAATAACAATTCATATCTTGAGTGAATTTATCATAAGTCAAACAAATATTCAATATGTCCACCACGTGCTTTAATGACAGCATAGACACGAGACGACCACTAATGGCTGAGGCCATCTGTCCAGTGCTCGGGTTATTTCAGCCCAGCAGTAAACAATCAATTTTTTCAAATGTTCAACGTCACGCATCGGTTCACGATAGACCAGTTGCTGAAGACAACCCCAGATCGAATAGTCAACCGGGTTTAAATCCGGACTCTTCTGTGGCCAGTTCTCCGGCTCAATAAACTCTGGCCTACGTTAGCGTTCAGATAGGCAACCGTATGACGTGAACGATGCGCCGGCGAGAGAACGTTTGCGACCACAGTTGCGGCTGTTAGACGTTCCCGTGGCATCAATTTGTTTAATCAATCGATGTAGAGCATATTTATTCCATTTTCTAGAAGGGAATTCTATCAACATCTGATGTGCATTGTATTCTTTTTCTAATCTTAAGAGTCTGATTAAAATTCTATCCTCTTCCGTGAGCGGCGCCATGATGTTCATTATTTACATTCAAAATTGAGAGGTGTGCGCCGCACCGACATTTATATTTAAATGGTGCCGTCTATCAGCGCAAGATTTGACACAGTGGTAGAATGGATAATTACCTTCAATTTGGTATATTGATCACGATGTTCGGTTAAAAATTCTTCAAGTTATAAGGCGTCAAAGTTGTTGCATTCCTATTGGCCCACCCTGTATTTTTTATATAGGCCTATGTACACATCGTGTTTCTTAGCAATTGAAGTTGATGTCGATTGACTCCCTATTGTTGTAAGCAGAAAGGAAAGAGAAATTGCGTCGTGTATAATTTAGAGCAGTTGTCTTTCTAGTCATGATCTGCCAGTATTGACCAATCAGTAACTGAGATGAAAGTTTTTTCAGTTTTCAGATAAGGTCAGAAAGAAAGCTATGAAAAATGTGAACTATTATAGACCCGCGTTGACGGGCAAATGACAAGTGACAACTGTAAGGGTTACAATTAAGAAACAATTTATTGCATTGATTAATATTATTGTTTCAATGCATGTTGACTAACAATGACTCATGAATGTATCGGTCGGATGTAGCTTGCTCTCTGAGTTATCTTCATCTTCATCTCAATGCGTTCTGTGATCGTCTTGATCTACTTTGCTAATTTTCAGGCCTAGGATTGCTCTTGCCCAACATAAATATCAATCAGTCAACTCTAAATCAACACTTCTAGACTATTTCAACACACAATAATTATTTATTTCCTTGTTGTCACAGTGACATAAAATGCTTCAAGATATAAGTAAATAAACTAGCAGTCATTGAAATAGCAAAGTCAGGATTAACATATTAAAGCAAAAGCGTTGAACGAGTGAATCGAAATTTGAAACATTGACTAAGGAATCAAACCCAGAAAATGTTTTCATGAGCCATTTGTATTCGCTCTAAAACCAGTTTTTTACTGTAATAAATCGTAGAACGGAAATACTGAGGCACCAATTATAGAAACCTATTTTTGTCGTTAGACTATAATAACTGTTTTTGAATTATAATTATGCGCTCGAAGCACGAATTTTTGCATCTTTCTGTTTCAACCAATCATAGCAATGTATATTGGGTAATAGATAGGCCTATAAGCTTACATATTGTATAAAGCTTAGCAGTTGTGGTGCACTACACAATGTGATACATTTTGTAATTGAAGAGCAGGCTGCGTGTGTCCAAAAAGCAATAGAAGCGCTGGATGCTGGATGGTCACACTGTAAACCTATGTCATGCAATAGTGTCTGGTGTAAACGAAAAGCAGACTATAATTTTATACGTGTGTCCAAAAAGCATTAGAAGCGACGGCTGCTGGGTGATTACACCGTAAACGTGTGTCATGCGACTAGACAATTTCTAGTGTCTGTTGGTTGTTGACGACACTGAGATCAAGTTTCTTCTCACTTGAAGGAGCGCAAGTAGAAGGAGGTCCACTCCGGCATCTCATCATTACCGACTTCTTCCACTTCTTCGGCTCTGCGGCAGTATGGCGGTATTGCAAAGACACTTTGGTCTTTGACTGGTGATGCAACGTCGAAGTAATGAACGTCGATTAGTTCAGACTGGCAAGACCCGGATGTGCGAGCCATAACCTCCGCCACAGGGAAGCACCCATTGGCCGTCGCCAGTCTCCTCCAATATTCATTGCCATCGGCGTATGCCCATTGCTGTACGATCATTGACGACCGTCCATCTGTTCCCATTCGGACCGTTCCTAGGCTGGTGGCCTTCGGTGGGACGCACTGCTGAAACACGTCGTCGAAATTAACGCCAGTTTGAATCTGTTGCAGGCAGAGCCTATGAGTTTCGTCTATGGCTGTGGTCATACAGGCGCAGCACGAACAGCTTACGACTACACGCCTTGCTCCATTCACACTTGCCACGCGATGGTTTCCAGCGTCAACATAGAGCTTTCCCTGAACTGGAGCGGACATGCCAGGCTGGTAGACATGTACGGTGCTCTGAAATGACTTTGGATAGCAACAGGCTTGGGAAGCACTGTCCATCTCATTTTCGTTCTTCTCCGTCCTATCAAGTTTGTCGGTCAAAGATTCTTCGCCGAAGATCAAACGTTCAAGTAGGAGGCTGCGATTTGGTGTTGCCTCCGCCATGTTCGTCAGAATGGTCACAGCGGCAATGAGGAGCAGAATAGCCTTCATCCTGTAGAATATCTTGATACCTGTTGATCAGCATAACGATTAATGTGAATCGCTTTAGTTTTTAGTGTATACTGTCGTAGAGTTGTTGCATAGTGTCAGCATCTATCTGTCTGCTTGGTGTAGGAAAGACCCAGCTTTCTGAGTTAATCAGTTCAAAGATTCTTCGTAAAGTCAGAATAATATTTATTATTTTCTTATATCGAACAATTTGGTTAAGAGACCACAACCGGTTACAGTGTGCAGTTACCGGTATCTTAGTTAGCTTCAATCCTAACAACTTACAGGACAGACAGCCTACAATACATCGGTGCTAATAGCAGCCTACATATCACGTCCATCCTACGTGGGCTTCAGGAATCGAACTCAGCTCCGCTTATCTCCATGTCAGTGTGTTATCTAATGCGTCACTCCCAAGAGGACATTGCTTGAATGATTTAGCAAACAGGTGATTTCTTTTGCACAGCAGAGTTTTTTTGCGACGTTGTCCTTTCGCAAACAGCTTGTTACGGAACGAATTTATTTCAAGTTTCATTAACATGTGAACAGTTTCACGAATCTAACAAAATGTGGTGCAAAAAAGTCGTTTCTTATAATTTATTAGCTTATATTTGAGAATTAGTTTAATGCAGATCATGAGACCATAGCAAAATGTTTTGGGCTTTGAATAAAGATATTATTATAGGCCCACAGAATTTGTCGCATTAACTTAGATCTCGAACATGGGTGACGCGTCTTGTGATGGAATTAAATAGGAGCTACAGAAAAGACTTGATAGACATCGTTCATGATCATCTGAAGAAAACTTACCCTGATTATCTAGACGTCTTTGGACTGAAGCTTTTCATGCAGCAGCGGGAACCGACGATCTGAGCTTTTCCGCATAGATTCGTTACGTTTATAGAACACCAGAGAACCACAAATTATAGATAAGTGCAATTGCACATGAGTAATGTATATTTTGCATATGAATATAGCCTATCTAATATATTCATGTATTTACACCATGCATGTATACAGGCTTGTAGTGTACAAATTAAACTGTGTAGTGTGTTACAGGCCTACATTTGCATATTGTGTTTCGTAACTATCTAAATTGCTGCCAACCCACTCTCTGTTATTCCACACAGAAAGGAAAGAGAAAATGCACTGTTTGTTTTAATCTGCAGTGTTGCCTTTCTAACTCATCTGCTAGTTTGTCAATTTTCAGTTGAGGTCAGAAAGGAAACCAACGATCAATAAAGTAAAAGCATGATTCAGATTCGTGTTGGCGGGCAAACGACAACTACAATATTAAAACACAGTATCATTGATTAATAATATTTTTCAATGCATATTGACTAACAATGCATCGGCTGGATCAGCCTGGATGTAGCTTACTCTCTGCAGAGTTATCTGCATCTTCATCTGAATGCGTTCTGCTGATTGTCTTGCTCTTCTTGTTCCCAGGACTACGATTGATCTTGCCCATCACCGGGCGTCTGCTGTGGTTGGTCATTAATTCCATTTGGAATTACCTTCCTCCATCACGCCAGGCTAAAACTAATGACCCGGTTTTCCTCAACAGTCTCTCATTGTTTACAGGCATTTCTTTCCCCCGGAGTGTTCGTGCTGAGAGCGCCTCGATTAAGAATTCTGAATAGCCATTCTGCGAGAGGAGCTATATAAATCTATGGATAAGGTAGCGTATACGATGCGACATGATGGTGTAAATTGCACGCTTAGCTAAGGCCGGATTATCAAATGCAGTAAAACTGTGGGCCCCAATCTTACAGAATAAGGACAAAAGGACACACAAAATGTGTTATATTCAACGAATCACCATTCTTCCATATTATTCGATTTTTTTAAATTTAACAATTATTGCAAACTATAGTGCGGAAGTAGTCGAAGAATATTAGAGTGATTCATGTTCAGACATTTTTTGTAACCAGATCCTATAGGCTATAGCCAAGTTACTCGTACAAGTTAAGGAGTGCAGAAGCGAGCAATGTTCCCAAATAACGTCTTGACATGGAAAAAATTCATTCTGGAAGTCTTTTGAAAGGAAAACGACCAAGGCAAAGGATTTCTACCAGGTTATTTTTGCCCAAATTTTTTGCTGTACCACCGCCACTGATTAGAAGCTAACATAATATAAATTTTCATGGTCATGCCAGTAGTAGGCCAACATCTAATTGCTAGAAACAAAGTGTTTACTGTATAGACCTACATATACCGTACTACACAGTGTACACAGTAATCAAAATGACGCAATGCATACTGCGTCACATAATAGCGCTTGAGTTAAAATCGAGTGAGGTATTGTTAGAATAAGCAATTACAAAATAACGCTTACTAAGATTTCTGGCTGATTTTAAGATCAATCTGCCTGGCAATTGAAACTCCAACAAGCTAGGGTCCCAAATATGTGGAAAAGTTGTGCGATGTAAAAATCAGTAGTTTTCGAATAATTTGACAATTTGATCTGAGATTGTTCACTCGTTTTTACTATGAGAAATAAAAATAATGTTAAAATTCCTATTGTATGTGTGGGGCCCTAAAGTGTTGGGTCCCTGTTCGGCTGAACATGTTGAACATGCCTTTATCTGACCCTGCGCGAAACCCTACCATGCCAACTGCCGGAGATTATACATAGAAAATGAAATGCTAATTGGGCACTACAGGGCCAGTTTGATATTGGGGGGATTCCAGTTTTTCTGGGCTTTGGGCTTCCTGTTGCGCAGGGAGTTTTTGCATTCGCTATCATCTGTAAGCCCTACTAATTTTCTCTTTTTCTTTCTCTGGTGCAGTAGCCTAACTAAATGAATAGATTCGCTATTAGAATAATAATTTATTATGCAAACAGGCAATTGCTGGATATAGCCATGGTTGCATTTTACGATAATTGTCCGACTGTTTTTGTTTACCGACCGATTATGATGTCGGCTGCTGGTTTTGCCTGGCACAGAACAAATTAGATCTATGTAGATAGCGCAAGAGACATAATACGCTACAGGCTAAATCTACGCTACAGTTATTACTTTCCATTTCGTGATTAATTATTAGACATAATTTTAAATAAATGCTTCGTTACATATTGATTAATTATTAGACATTAAAATAACTGCTTCGTGTTTGTCAGTTTAATGAGAACTACTGCGTACTTCACCACATCACTTCTACCAACCTTTAACAGTCACCTATCCTCAGCTCAGACTTTCGCTCTTATGAAACAAGAAGTTCGCTTTGTTTAAGAACTGAATTTGCTAGAACAAACTCCCGTAAATTTTCTATAAGGTGTAGGGGTCCATTGTTATGGAATAGTTTGCCACAAAGCCTTAAAGCTTCTCCTAATATTAATCTATTTAAACTAAACCTACGAAAATGGCTAATAGATGCCCATAACTGAAATTAAAATTATTTTTTCAACTTGACTCAAATGTGCTCCCTCTGTATAGTGTGTTGGATTGAGGTGCCTGTCACCTTGCTGTGATGTTATGCAAATTGTGTTTAACTCGTCTCATCTACTGTTGCGTTGGTTTTTCATCAAATTGTGGTGCGTATCTATCAAAATTATTTAATAATTTGTTTGGGGGCCCTACTAGCGGGATTTCCTCCCTTCTGGGTCTCTATTTGTGTCCACTGTTGCACAAGTTTCCTTTGAAATCCTCGCATTCCAGGTCTAGGAAAAATTGTCCACACTGGTATCACTTAACCCTAGAACCACTAGGTTTTTGCAATCCTTACCTAGCCTACTTTTTTGGAGATTATCCCAGTCTTGGCCATAATTATGACTGAATCATTTATGTCAACTAATTAAGTTATTGGATTGATACATATAGACCTATATTCCTATAAACAGATACATGTATAATTGTATATAGGCCTAAGCTAAATATATATAGGCCTACTTATATGGTTATTATTTAGCCTACATAGCCTATAACAGAACAAAGACGTGGGAACAACTGTTTGAGATTGCATGTAGTACTATAGCTAGCATATAATATAGCCTACGATCATCAACCAAAAATATATAGCCTAAGTTATCTAATAAAAACAACGTATCGTCATCATTTTGTTAGCACCATATTTGATTGACTTATTCTTCTGTGAAACGAAATATTGTTAACACGGGGATCATGGTCTCCTCATCGTCTAAAATCGTCACTGCCTCACCAGTCTCACTATTGTAGTCCAGATCAAAGGCAAATATGCTCTGGTCCTTCTTCAAAGTCAGACCGGTCAACTCCATGAGATTAAATTCTGAATCTAAAAACTCATTCTTGTTATACGCATCCGTTAGCACAATTCTGCCATAGACGTCCGTGAAAATCACACCAGCGTATCCAGTAATTGATGACTGAATATGGCGAACAATAATACCAGTCATATCCATCTCCAACAATTTTCTGCCTCTTGAGTCGGTTTCGGAAAGCAATACAAGGTTTCCATTTGATTTTTGAGTGACGCTGGCAACGCTGTGGAACCCATGAAGGAATCTTGACACCGATAACTTATGCTGCAACGTGCCATCTGTACTACACTGGGATGCCATCCCCTCCGGTATGTCTGGTTTACAATGGTTATTACACTACCATTGTGCGACACGCTTACCGGATTTGTACACATTGAACAGGGTAGGCCCATAAATGGTGAAATGTTAAATTTCTGTTTATCATTTCTCTGAATGCGTACGACTGAAATGCCAGGCTTTTCATCCAAGCATACTACATACAAACAGTTTGACACGCTGCAGGCCAGCATGTTCTCCGGACCTATTCTTCCAAGACGGATGACATCTTTCAACTCTGCCATATCGTTGCGGTTGTAAACCTTAATAACATATCTGCAATAATAATCATCTTGGTTTGAGCTCATCAGAAATAATTCGTCCTTCAAAGTAGCAGCTCTGAAGACATCCGCATGAACTGGAGACTGGTGCAAAATTTCCATACGCATCACGTCCTGAGCTGAAATATGCATTATAATATATAGATGTATACAACTATACATGATCTGAAATATATAATATATTTCAGATTGAACTATTTCACGCATGAATTGGTCCATTACAGATGTGAATTGGTATATTATACCAATTCACATCTGAAATGGACCAATTCATGTATGAAATAGTTCAATTCGCAGCTGAAATAGACCAATTCGCATCTAAAACAGACCAGTTCACATTTGAAATAGACCAATTTACATCTAAAACAGACCAGTGAACATTTGAAATAGACCAATTCACATCTGACACATACCAATTCACATTTGAAAAAGACCAACTCAAATCTTAAATGGACCAATTCATGTATAAAATAGCTCAATTCGCAGTTGAAATAGACCAATTTACATCTGAAACAGACAAATTCACATCTGAAACAGACCAATTCACACCTGAAATTGACCAATTTATATCTGAAATGGACCAATTCACATCTAAAAAAGACCAATTCACATCTAAAACAGACCAATTCACATCTGAAACAGACCAATTCACTTCGTCATAATTATGAGCTCACCCATGCCGTCTAGAGTTCTTTTGACTTCATTTCTAAAGAAGTTGGTCGTTATGATGTTGTTCCATTGCAAGCAGACCTTTCGAAGTCTAGATCTGTTTATCACAACGTCAACCTTTTCTTTCCAAACACGCTTAGCCAACCTCGTGTCCTTCACTTCCAAGGCGACGACCTTGACGAGGATCAGCTCAATTAACTCCATCGGTAGATCCTGCAGCTGCACGTAAAAACATAAAGAGTAATACACAAATTATGACCTGTAGGCTAATGGTGATCGTAATCTCCAAATATCCAAAAAGCCTCTTAGCAATGCTTAGAGACCGTTCTGTATCCACTACTTGTAGGCTACTTGTACTCATGTTCTTTTTGTTTCTTTGGCAAAATATTTTCAATAATTATTTCTACTGTTTCCAGGATATCTAGTTTTTATACCATTTTGCTCACAGAATTCTTCGCCGAGAAACTTCATTAAACCAATAAATAAACCCCATTAAAGTTTTCGCTTAGGAAAATACATGTACACTGTGTCCGGGTAAAAAGTAGACCCCACAAAAAAGTGTCATAACTCGGTCAAAACTTTTAGGATTTATCTGAAATTTTAAACACTGCAACAGTGTCCATATTTACACTCGATTGCAAAGTCGTTTGCAAATATTCGCGAGTTTGTCAAATTTATGAGCGTTTGCGTTGGAGCACCGACAAATTGAACTTTCCAACATGGAAAACCTGAAAGGAAGGGAAATTCAGCTATTATGGTGCCAAAAATGTGTTTCTTGTTCTCGGACACACGATCGTAGACGTAGTAGGTTAATAGCCATCCCGGGAGACACTCGGCTTCATATCCTGCAGCTGTGGCCGTCCAGCAGTCCAGACTTTGATCCGGAGTACATGTACTGGAGGAGCGCGTTTTTTGTTCACGCGTATTCATGACATCGATAACCGTAGGGCGTAGGGCGCGTCTGTTTGAAGATTGGCAGTTGTTTAACCAGGTGATCATCGACGGGACCATCAAACAGTAGCGTCTAATCTACGGTCGTGTGTCCGTGAACAAGATGGACATTTTGAACAGCATATTTAGCTGAATTTCACTTCCTTTCAAGTTTTCCATGTTGGAAAGTTCAATTTTTTGGTGCTCCAACGCAAACACTCATAAATTTGACAAACTCGTGTATATTTCTAATCGGTTTCAGAATCTCGTGTAAATATGGCCGCTGTTGCTGTGTTTGAAATTTCAGACAAATCCTAAAAGTTTTGACCGAGTTATGACACTTTTGTTTGGGGTCTACTTTTTACCCGGACACAGTGTAGAAGCGACGATCACAATCACAATCACAGCCAGAACCACAATCATGGCTCTCTAATGCAACAAGTAACAGTAATAGTAGCAATAATAATAATAATAATAATAATAATAATAATAATAATAATAATAATAATAATAATAATAATAATAATAATAATAATAATAATAATAATTAACTTATCGGCCAAGACACTGAGAGGCCAAGGACCTAATGTTTGAAACGATTATTTACTCGTCTGTACATGATTGTGTCAGTTTTTGAAGAAATAAATGTGTTATAATAATAATAATAATAATAATGGGACGAAGGTTGACCGAGGCGACACAAGACAAACTCGAGACAAGCTACCTCCTTCAAAGAATCTCGATAGCAGTCCAGCGGGGCAACGCCATCTGCTTCTCTTCCACATTGCCTCTGTAACAATACTATATAATCCGACTGTTGTTGTATAATAATAATAATAATAATAATAATAATAATAATAATAATAATAATAATAATAATAATAATAATAATAATAATAATAATAATAATAATAATAATAATAATAATAATAATAATAATAATAATAAAAAATAATAATTAAAAAAAAAAAAAAATAATAATAATAATAATAATAATAATAATAATAATAATAATAATAATAATAATAATAATAATAATAACCCGATTCAGAGGTTCTCTTATCCGCGGTTGGAACTGTGATTAGGAAAAGACTTGAGACGCTAAAAACGACCACTGTATACTATAGCTGCCTGCGGTATGAAATTCTACCTACTGCTGAAAAAAGGGGTGAATGATGCCACAGTGCGTAGATACTATAGATAGGCCTATATCCTCATGAATTTAAGTACCCTACTCTCAGTAAAACTCTAAAATGCCGGCCTGTAAATCGCACTATTCAAACAATAGATCCCAAAAGACTTGCTATTGTGAATTAAATTGCAATTCGTATACCTTTGTGTCACTGAATGAGGTTAGATTTGCGCGTTTAGCATTGTCTTCTTGTTGAACTACAGCTGCAAAACAAATAAATGGAATTAACTCCAAATACAGAAATTACTCTCAAGCCCTGTAATCATTTTTGGAAGACCATAACCAATATTAGGGCTTACTGTCATTTATTTGAATGAATGCATTGCAAAAAAATCATTTGGTGAAGCATAACATAACATCAGAAGAACGACTAAAAATTAAAATTAAAAGTTTATACAGGGTGCTTCTGCCCATAGTGTTGGGTGGGCGCAACTCGAACCCGTGGAAAACATGGAACAGAACGTTCTGTCTGGCCGGGAGGGGAAGACTGGTCCGGGATGAGAGGAACGAGACTGACTGAGCCCAGTTGTTTAGGAAGGGGGTAGATGCCCCTGTGCTTATAGGTATATGAGTTAAGATGGAAACAGGTCAGCGACTTTAAAAGAACAACATCAATTCCCCATACAAAGAGCTGATCAACTCATGGATCCTGATGAATATTTATAAACAAAGAGAAATCTGTCAAGTAGCCTATTATAAATTTATAATGTGTTCCTTGCATCATCTTACAGTCTAAGTCTTCGTTCGTTTCTTCGTCTTTGCTGGATTCAGTTGATGTTCGTTTCTTCGACATAATAATAATTATCTTCGCATGCAAAGTGAAGAGACGAGGATCTGCAGAAGAGTTGCCAATCCAAAGTCAGTATACGGGGGAGGGGTCTAAATGCTGGACAACTTGAACGGGAGAAGCAGACTGACTTACGACCGATTGCAAAGATAAACCAAAGCATAGGATACAAAACACATCGAATCGAAAGAATTAATTGCTAATGAAAATTATTTTATAATTAAAGAAGCCATGGACGCTTTACAGAATTCTCTCCCTGAGACAATAGGATAACTATTATGACGTCACACAATGGAACTTCCGCTTCGCATTCATTGAGGCTATTGTATTCATTACGATTACTGTACGTTCGTTACTTTATTATTGCTACCATTTTATTATCATTATTAAGCATTTTGCTTTCGTTTTTAACAATAATAATTAATTGTGATATTGCGCTATCCGTTTAATGCGAGCGTTTCTTCAATTTATTTATTGCTATTTTGTATCAAAAATGCTTCTTCTAACGTCCAATGAGACCAATGGTTAGCCTATTTGTGGGCCTACATGACTAAGTTGAGGTGACATCATATTGCTTCTTCAAATTAAGATTAATTATTTATAGGACAGCCTAATTAAGCGGGCTTTCTGTCTTTTTGGGTAGGCCTTTGTATTGCGAGGAGCAAAGTGGTGGAATACCAGCAGTAACGGCAAAATGTCTGGAGATCGTTGACCTTATAGGCCAAAGTCTAAATAATACAGGCCTACACGCAACACATGGTATGTACGCTATACGTCTAAATTGTCAACTGTGGATATTTAAAGGACGCTTTGTTCTGAATTGGGCTTCAACAGTAGCCTACTATGCAAAGGTGCTCAATAAAAAAAGCTAATGACGTAGCAAAGGTGCATGTTTGTATATGTTCACTCGGCCTACGCTTCTATTCTGTTCGGTAAGCTTACAGTGTTATATTTTGTGTGTGTAGAATATCCAACAGGAGTTTAATGTCTAACTCTTATTTCTGCCATTTGCTTGGGCTACCTGTTTTGTATAGTTATTTTTCAGTGTTTAAGAGCGTCCACATTGAAACTGAGATTCTGTGACTGACTGACTGACTGACTGACTGACTGACTGACTGACTGACTGACTGACTGACTGACTGACTGACTGACTGACTGACTGACTGACTGACTGTTATGAACTTATGATGATGACTTAGACACAATTTTTTCTGATACTGTTCGTTCAAAAACAAAATATTTAAGCCTTCGCAACCGAACTAGCAACGCAGATATAATCACATTTCTTTATTTAAAAAATACACATAAAAATAATTTGCACACAATAGTTATTATAATAATTAGTAGACGTTGGTTCGTAACTGGCCGTGGCTACATGTATGATATTTTGAAATACGAAGTTTGGTTTCTGTGTCCCATATAAGAGGTGGCCCTTCAGAGAGATAATGATCAATGCCAGTCCTTCATCTTTGTCCGTGACGTTTGTTTTCTTGTGCTATCGGTGGTTGGTGTGTTGGTGTAATAGCGGATGCTGGTGACAAGAAGAATGGTGATCTAGTTTTAATAATCTAATTGTTGTTCAAACTGAAGGCTGTTGAGGGCGTGCGGTTGTTTCACTTAGGCCTATAACAGAGTTGAACAACACGACATTAATATAGCAAATAAAATATTAGTATAAACAAATGCTTCCAGTATTTTTTTTATAGGGGCCTAATGTATAATTACATATATTTTATATATGCGTGTTCCCTCTTCAGCAATGATGAAAATTTAATATTGGTATGGCTTGGACTTTGATTTCGATTGAGACTCCGAGTCTTTGAGTCATAGATCTACACTGTACAAGCATTAAGGTGTCAGAATCTGCAATTAAATATTAATACATGTAAATACTAATATCTAAATAAGATTTAAAAGACAATTTCATAGCAATTTCTAGATGTTATTTTAAAACAACTGCTTATCGTCATTTTTGCCCTTGCAGAATAGATTTAGCAACTGACTACAATTATAACTGCCATTGTTAGTTTGCTTTAATTAGCCTAACCTTTAGCGAACAACAATTGGTATACCAAAAGAATGGAACATAAAGACTCACTGAACTACTTGTGATCATGACCTTTGCCTTTGGCGTGATCTACAAGAAAACACAGCCCGCCACGCGTTAGCAAACTGTCCTTTTGATAATAACTTACCAAGAAATAAGCTTGATATAATTATATTTCTGTCTACTATTTGTTAGATTTCTGCCGGTGTCTTCCACTGTCATATATATATATGTATATATATGTATATATATGTATTTATATGTATTTATATTTTTTGCCATTTATTCGTAGGCCCTATGCATAATCTAATAGGATTAGCATCTTCTGTGGCTTTTCGTTTCCTTCTGTCTCTTGCATGCATTGTTCTTTTGCTTGACTATAATCATCTATATTCTATATTGCTGTAATCCTTAGTCTGTCTGTCTGTCTGTTTGTCTGTATGTATGTATGTATGTCTGTCTGTCTCTTTTTCTTTTTCTGTTGGTTGCTTTACATAATAATTACTTCTGTCTGTGTGGCATTTTGTTTCTGCCTCATTTATGTCAGTAATATTGTGTCCGTTCATCAGCCTATATCTGCCTGTTCATCTGTCTCTACAACTCCTTTTGTTCAGCGTTCACTTAACGAGTTTAAATAGATGCTGACAATGTAGAATATTTATGTTATTAAACTATGGGTCTCCAGCAGTTCTTAATGTTTTATTACTTCTCCCCTTTTCTATAATGTCTCTCTATTAATATTAACAGAAAGAATAGGACAATATAATAATGTATATTGTACTACATAATTTATGTATATAATACATGTAGTTATAGGACCTATAGACTAATAGGTGTGTCTTGCTCTCAATCCTGTATTTCGAACTCCTTATAGCCTACTCCACTCCCTGCTATGCATGTAAGGTTCATCCTTATTACTTTGTTCATCTGTTGGCTTTTCTCTGCCTGCCTTTTAGTCGGCGAGAAATAAAAAAAAGCTAGAAGAAATTGGGGACAAGCCAGTTTTATACTTTTCAGTTAGGTAATATTGTGTAGTATAACATACTAAAACCTACAAAGTGAATGTCATTAGGAAAATTTACAAATTAACAAAAAGTAGCGCACTATATTACGCACAATTTAGGCTGTAATTCCGTGTACAGTGGGCGGATGTGCACAATCCTGGTGTCTGTTGTCCGTGTCTAGTGGGTCAGATAATCGAACGGTATTGATATTAAGGGGCCATTGCACGTGTTTTACAAGATCGACATGCATAACTAAATTTAAAATATGCAGGGGCGAGCCATGAAAAAAAATCGGGAGTTCCATTCCGGGTTTTTCAACTTTTTCCAATGGTCTTGGACGCAAAATACGCAGAACTAGTTCTTTTAAATTAGAATTTTTATTTGCGTTTGAAACCTCCAAACCACCTCCTAAACGTGGGAGGGTTCAGAAAAAATGCATGTAGGCCTAATATATTGACGGGCTGAACGAGCCCTTATATTGAGATTTTTAAACAACTTTTAATTAACAATACTTACTTAAATAGCCCAATATGAAACAGGTGTTCACAAGCACTCATCCAGCAAGCACTTGTCAGCAGAGTGAAGAAATTCTTACACTGATACCAGTATGAGAATTGTGGAAAAATAACTGGGGGGTTGGCCTATGATAAACTTGAAATTGGGGTATGAAAAACATACTTTAACATGGGGCTCTAAAAATGACTGGGGGGTTGAACCCCCCCAACCCCCCCGGCAATTCTCACCCTGACTGATACTGTGTCAGAACTTAGATACTGTCTCTTGCTATCTAAGCTAATAGACCTAAGAGAAGGAAGTGATGTCCTCATCCATTAGGCCTACCCTGCTTGCAAATATTAAAATAGCCCTTAAACTAAGAATACAATATACAGACAGTCGTGGCACAAGCTATAGGCTACAATTTAGGCAGGTCGTGTTAAGCAGTTCTTCATAGCAGTTATTCATATATTAAAATAGCCCTTAAACTAAGAATACAATATACAGACAGTCGTGGCGCAAGCTATAGTTTACAATTCAGGCAGGTCGTGTTAAGCAGTTCTTCATAGCAGTTATTCAGTAGGTCAAGGAAATTAAATGTAAAAAAGAGCTAAAAGTTCCAAGCAGGTCGTAAGGCAGGTCATGAGCAAAATAGGCAGGTCAAATACGGTCATGAAAATAATTATGTCCATAGATACAATGGAAAACAGTAGGCCTAGTTGGTGTGTTCTGGTTGCATGAGAGTGGTAATTAAGTTCGTAGCATTCATAAATGCACAGGATGCTTAGTGTCCACATTGTACAGAGAGTGATGCTACACTATATAGATCTATGACAGTCACAAACATTCCACCTATAAACCAACATTTTAAACATAAACATGCCATTTATCGATATAAGACAGTACTGTTGTAAATATAGAAATCATGATTCATTAATTACAGCAGCATGTACAAAAAATTAAAATAAACCAGAACAAAACAGATTGATTTTTAAAAAAGTGCAGGACAACCTAATTTTTTTTCTTAATACATATGTAGGCCCATATCTATAGGAGCACACAACTGAAATTATATGGTTTCAATGGAATGAGGTAATAGGTGTGGATGGAATTAAGTAACTGTTAGGGTTGCGTGAGTCACAATCACGGTGGTCACAATGGAGTTTAATGTTGGAAAGCCAACAGGATGGAGCAGAGGATCCTGCAGGTGATCCTTCTGTCATGATGGATATCATATCTGTGTTTCATTGTGGTTTCCATTGGATCAAGACGGGAGATGTAATGCATGCCCGGTTTGTTGGAAAATTGTGGTTTATTTGATGAACATAGTCTTTCAGGATGTCACGTAGAAGAGAGAAAATTGAAATGCCAAGGAGGAAACGCATTCCAATTTTTGTGTGTCAATTGGAACTGGAGTCTGGCTACATGTTTATGTCGGAAACGTGCAATTTAATCATATAATTTTTGTGAAGTTTGTTTCATAAGCGTTTAAAGTTAATTCGGCCTTAGATTACATAAAATTGTTAGGAATTGACACGATTTTAACTGGTATTTAACCTGTTAACAATGTGTAGCATTTTTGTAGCAATATGTAATTGAGTTAAGCGATAATTTGCTTCACTATGCTATTGATGTCTGCAGAAATGTCTGTAATAGGGGTGGAATCCACAGCTTAGCCAAACTTTTGTTATGAATGCTGGCAATATTTTCATGGTCAAACTGTGCATCACGTATTCTGCCTCACAATAGTGCACAAGTCACCAAAAGTTTGCCTCCATTGACTGTCATGAACTCATGATGTCTGAAATACTTCATCATCATCATCAAATTCATTGGGCTCAATGCCCGTAAGAGTCCGACGCCACTTTCTGTCTGAGTTTGTCTCGCATCATGCTGCCCAGCCTCAACCGGTCCGGTCAGCAGGTCTGCTCCATACCATAAACATCTTGGAGCAGCTAGACCACCTTGTCTGATTGAAGAGAATATTTGGAGAGAGGCATGAAGGACAACCTGGGTCTGTCCCACGCTCTCTGCTCCGACTCTCTCCACCGGTCTGTCCTGACCGACCTGTGCATGTCTGCTCCACATCATGACACCTTGAAGCATCTGGGTCGCTCTGTCACTTGTGTCGTGGTTTTTGCGGATTTCAATCGTCTTGTTCTTTTCCTGCCAGTGTATCGCCACCCATCTGGCAAACCTTCCTCCTTTGTCCGGGCTTAGGACCGGCACAGGGACGTTGTTGGTTCCCTGTGGCGGAGGATGGATGCAGTTTAACGTCGTGCCCAGGACAATACTGAAATACTTGCAGCACATCATCTCTATCTCTAACCCCTACTGCTGCTGCCACTGTTGTCCATGCCTTTGTGGTCTCTCACATTGACTATTGAAGTTCCCTCCTTTGGGGGTTCCCGGTGATCCAGATCGGGTGTCTTGAGCAGGTTCTGCGCACAGCAGCACGTCTTATAGGTCATATCCAATGTACTCCACTGGCTTTCTATTACACATCGAATAACCTGTAGGGTTTCTGCATTAGTTTGCGCTGTATGGAGGGTCTGGCTCTCATGTACCTGCAAGAGCTCTGCTGTCCCACCTCTGGTGTCCAGCGGCGATCTGACCTCCGATCAGCTGAGCTCTTGGCCCCTCGCTCACGGACTACCATAATGTACCAGCGCTATTTCTCAGTGGCTGGTCCTAGAACCTGGAGTTGGCTCCCCGGTTCATTCTGCCTTGTGCCTAGAGACTACATCTTTTCTCGCTTAAAAACTGCCTTATTTAGCCGTTGTTAGACTAGGAGTGCTTCTGAGTAGGTTACCGTGACAGTGAGCTATGTAAAAAGTCAATAATAATCCGGTTCACCGCTACCAGCTTACGCTTATGCAGTTCGCAATGTCGATCACTACAATTGACTATGCAGTGTTCATGAACCTTAACTATGCCCAGATGTCTAGCCATGTATTGGTTATAGCGCTATCATCACGCCGAATACTAGCTTTCTGAGAAGGGATCATTCCTCTTGCTTACGCAAATGCAGTCACGATAATCGCTAGTCGAAGAACTAGTAACAGAACGGCAAATAACGCATTTATCCTCGCATAGCTCAGCCGTATCTGCCCGATTCGCCCGCCATTATCGCTCAACTCAATTACAAATTGCTACAAAAATCCTACACAAAGTTAACAAGTTAAACTACCCGATAAAATCGAAGCAGTTCCTAACAATTTTACGTAATCTAAAGCTGAACTAACTTTAAACGCGAATGAAACGAACAAAATTCAAAAAATTATACTAAGAAATTGCACGTTGCCGACGTAAACATGCAACGAAAGACTGTAACTGCCTTCTTACGCCATGGTAACTCCTACTCAGAAAAGACTGCGCAGGGTCTAAATGCGCCAAACAAATAGTCCCAAATTTAAGTTCAAATTTCACATTTTGCTAAGTGTAGGTTCACTGTAGGTTTTTATGGGAATGTAACTAGAACATACTTAACCCGTTGCCAAAATATTGGCTTGTCCCGAATTTCTTCCAGCTTTAGATATTTTGATTTTAATTCCGGCCTACTATTTCTCTCCACCAATTCTAACTTCCTTACCAATCTAGAGCCGAAAAAGAAATTGCTGCATGGTAACTTACCCGGTGGTCCGTGACCATGTCCATGGTCTGATGACTTTGAGTGATGACTTCCAGCCGAACCCGGGCGACTACCATGTCCGTGCTCATGACCCTTTCCAGGGTGAGTATCGACTGCAACACCTTCGCGACTGGAACAGCTTCCCATGATGATGATTTTGATTCAGCAAAGCGATGTTAAATTAATAATGCGACTGCCTCAGATGACAATAAGCAACCTGTTGATATATATTCAGCGCAATGTTCGATCTGGCGTTGTCTTGGTATTTATTTATAGAGGGTCTATACACTGCAATATATATATATACACATATGCAATATACATATACAATATACATATATGTATATACATAAGCTACATGCTGTATAGTTTGTTTTAAGGCAGACAACGCGATTATCTCTATGGTTCCGTGTGTTTTCGAGTCACAACAAAACGCAGACGTAGCCTACTAATCATGGCTTTGTATGCTTATCGTAGAAATACTGCTGTGGCATCTTGAACTGTGAGCCTCTTGCCGAATAATGGGATACAGAGCAAACATCGTAGAAGGGACAGACAGACCCCCACGACCGAGCAAACCACCGGGAGTCGAGTATATTCATCACGGTGGTCAAAAGTTGAGCGCTGTGGCCATAGGCGGAGGGAACATTCCAGTAGTGTGGGGGGGGGGCAAAAATGAGACTTTTGCCGGAAAATTTTTTTCGTCCGGCCGAAATCTTTTAGTCATTCGGTATTTTGCCCAATTTTTTACTTTTATTTTCCCCGGGTCTGCTTGCCAGAAAAATCAGACTTGCCTAAAATTTGGGGGCATTTGTCCCCTCTGGACCCCCGTCTCCTACGCCTATGGCTGCGGCAGTGTGGAACTGGTATTGAGACCACGATGTGTGAAACTCAAGTGTTCCTTAGCGCCTATAGCTCATTAATTTTCATTAAGTCAATCATTCAATCATTCAATCATTCAATCATTCATTAATTCAATCATTCAATCAGCTGGTAAGCAATCAAGCCATTAAGTCGATCAGTGAGTTTGCCATTAAGATTTATAAGAAATCTAGGCCCCTAACTACTAATATTTTGATCTGATTTATAATTTAAAAACATAACGCGTTGCTATCTGCTACCCATGGATGGTATCTTGTTGGAAATGTATTCTAATATTTGTGCCTAAATTTAAATCAATGATATTATAAGATTTATCAGAAATCTAGGTCCCTAGCTACTAATATTTTGATCTGATTTATGACAAAAAATTACATGTTGCTATCTGCTGCCCATGGTCTCTTGTTGGAAATGTATTCTAATATTTGTGCCTAAATTTCAATCCATAATATTAAAACCTCGCCAGATTCCCCCCTATGTTGACAGTGTTCACGCGTGTGTTGAATGTACGCACGTCCGGCTTCGAGTGGCAACGCTTAGGATTACAAGGCATAGAAGCAATGTTTCAACGCACTGTTGATGCAACGACGTATCAAGTACCAATCAGTTGAGGCTCTCAGGAGCACTCCAGCTACTCCAGCACGCCATCGATTAATTTCACGTGCCGCATTGTGCATATAGTACAAGCCATGGTAACACGCTGGCACAAAGGTCAGATGGAACCAGGTTCGATACCCCAAAGCCATATAACAGACTGACATAGTCTTGAACTTCTTAGGGGGTGGGGGTGTAAAATGAACAGTAGGGCAAAGCCGCAGGTGGACCTCTTGTAAGCTGCCATAAATTCGACGCGTGCTATGTCAGAAGATCTTAGGTCCGAAACAACTGTGAATGACAGACTTAGGCTAACTCGCTTAAGATCTTTTCGCCGACGCCTGCTTATGAAGGTTTCGTCGTGTAGGCCTACATGTAGGCTACGTCAATTACGTCATAATATCGCGACTACGCCTATAAGTTTGGAATGTCTTTGGGAATCAGTTCAATAGGGGTCTCAGCATTAAAAAATCAACTGGACTTTATCTAGACCACGCTGTCATTACTGGGGAATGTTCCTAAATACCCTCCCAAACTATAGTTCCCTTTGCAAATCCCGTTGTCCGTAACTTTACCGGCGCCTATAAGGTGTAAACCAACAAGCGCCCGGATGCTCCTTATCTTATGTATGATATAATAATTATACATGCATACGTCTACAGTTTTAGCAATAGTCCTATGCCATGCCGATACTGATGCACTGCAGTCAGTTGTCCTTGAGCTGCCACCTTGCGATCACAATTGCAAAAATCAAAGTCCAGCAACACAAACCAATTATTGACCAAGAGACCAAAAATAACAACATCACAATCAAAATGACAAACAAACAAACAAACAAACAGATTGACTGAACCACATTGACAGCAGAACAACGCGGTCGTGTAGTGGTGGCGTCGTTGCCTTGAAGCCGGAAGGTTCGAGGTTCGAATCCACCTCGCCGCGTAAGGACCTTGGGCAAGTCCTTCACTCACAATTGCTCAGCGCTTCGGCGTGAAACTCCGATGCAGTGTCCGCTCTGCATTCAGGAGCGCCTCTGAGTAGAGAGCTTGAAGCGGCGCTATAACAAGTGCACATACAAACAACCATACATACAAACAGCAGAAGACGAAAGCTCCGGCTGAACGAACAGCAAAGCTGAAGATCCTGAGACTAGGGAGTAGGGATCTATAGGCTAAGAAGAGACGAATATATCCGACATAATAAATAATATAGGCATGCTCAAAACCAGCTTAAATTCAACAAATCCAGGAAATTAGTTGGCCTATACGCGCTGGTGTGTAGCCTACAGCAGTACCAGCGTAGGCTATATTTATGCTGCCCGACTCATCGGGCGAATTCCTAAATTTTCGCCTGTCTCTGCTTACATGCGTGATGTGCTGCATTGGCTGCCAATAGCCCAACGCATCAATTACCGCATTGCTGCCCTTGTTTCTCGCTGTATTATTGGTTGTGCTCCATCTTATCTGCGCGTCCTCTGTCGTCCTGTCTCTGACATTGAAGCGCGTCGGGCCCTTCGCTCCGCTGCGAAGGGACAACTGCTTGTTCCACGGGCTCGCTTAGCTACCAGACAGCGCCGAGCCTTCTCGGTTGTGGGACCGTCAATCTGGAATGACCTCCCCTCAAACCTCCATCTCCTCCATCTGACCAGTCAATCTCTATTTCTCAAGTCTCTTAAATCTTTTTTCTTTGGTCGTGGCTGGGCTGGGAGCGCCTCTGAGTAGTTTCTTGAAGAGGCGCTATATAAATTCTAATAATGAATGAATGAATTTATATTCCAAAATAGATAGCCGCAAAATCGAAGATGAGAAGAGTTTGATATGCTCTTCACTTCTTGGCTCTCTACTTTTCATCACATTCTCTGTATGCTTCGTGCTGCATTTCAACCATTCGTTCGCTTCATAAGTTCTTTATCTATCAAAGAGAGTTAGCCAACAGAGGTGATAAGTCATTAAATGATGGACGTCATCCATGACAATTTTTTTTCATGAGCACCAAAGTTGCCATTTATCAGCCATCGTCCTGCATGCCAGCTTGTCTAAAGAATCCTAGACAGGAATCATATTTCTATATAGAACCCATATAGGCCTAATTATAGAGCCTACGCGGGTCCTATATATAGCTGACACCCAAATGGCATCTGGTATAAAATTAGGTCAAAATGGTTTTTCCATGAAGCAGACCAGATTTTTAGTCAAAAACAAAACCACGGTAGTTAAGTAATTCTTTTCCTACTATAATGCCACAATTAGGTCAAATATCAGACAAATTACTTTTAATAAATTAAACAGATATAACACATGATTATGTACAATAATAACATGCAGTATCGTCCGTAGCATATCGTGACCTGTTTCCAGCTCTGCAGTTTACCTAAACCGTGGGAAGAGCGAGACATGAACAGGTTTTGTGTATAATAATAAGCAATGTTTTACAGTAGTAGTCTATACGAGAAGAGTCCGTTAATGATCCACAGATCTATAGACTTCCACGTTCCATTTAACTTTTCTTCTCCGCGTATCTGCGTATCTCCTTCCTGGCAAATACAAAAACAAGAAAGTGTAACAGCGAGCAGTGTAGCCTACCTGACGGTACCACCTAATGTAATTTTAAGTTAATCTAATCCACTATAACTAGGCTACCACTGCAGGGCTGTTTTAAAGGGATTTTTAGAACTTCACAACTCCTTTCCTTTCCCCGTATCGTACTCCCAGATAAAAAGAAGTTGGAAAAAGCGTGTATTTATTTTTGCAAATTGACTTCCATCTGCTTTGTTTTGAACAATGACACTAACAGGTAGGCTATGTGTATTTTGTTTATTCCTAATAGATAATTTTGTTTAATTTGGTCGTAGAGCACTTCGAACATTTACAGCACTTAAGAACACTTAGAGTCACTAAATAAATTCGCGTTGCCATGCGCTGAACATTGTTTAGGACACTTAAATCAATTAGAGTCACTTAACAATTTTATTGCAGCATAAATTTTTCAATAATACGCATTTTTCAATAATTGGGATAGAATGGTATATCCACCGGTTATAGTCTATACCGGTAGGCTATATTCCATCCGGGGAGGATAGATTAATTCATCTCCCGGATAGCTTTAAGGAATGGGATAGAATATCCCGTGACACCGGTTCTTAGTAGGCTATAGGCGTTAGAGGCGGCTGTCTAACTATAATAGGCTACCTAGAGCGGCATTTTTAAGGGGCGGCAAATTATGAAGTAATAAAGAGCTTAGAAGAATAAGTGCGCTCTTGGTTGACATTTTTTAGTAAGGGGCGACATCTTTGTCCTTGCCTATAATAGCGCAAAGCTGTCCATTCGTGTCCAAGGTGATCACAGCTAGGCCGCCTCTGGTAGGCCTACTCTAGTGGCAAGAAGCATTAATTAGACTGATGTCAGAGGAGACTCATTATTATTGTCCAATGTCCATGCATGTTTTTTTTCTAGCGCGTCGGTAACCGGCTTGTAAAGTCGAAAGCATACTCACTGTCAAAGACAACGTTTAAGAGACTTGTCTTAGGGACAGTTCATTGTGTACGCACGCATGGTCGTGAAGTGACGCTGATTATTACTAGCGATTATAGTGTCCCGATTCGTGCTTTTAGAACAGAAATGCTACACATTTTTGTAGCAGGCCAATTATAGCAGTATGGTTTCAGCAAGTGGCAGGTAAAGGTGCCAAAAAGACTTAGCAAAATGAGGGTTGGAATCTGACGCCCAGAAACTTTTTATAAACCTAAGTCTGAAATTGCGTATACATGTACATAGCCTACGCCTACAAACAGTCCAACTGCGTTTGGACTTACCAGAGTTCAATGCTTGTGATGTCCTTTTTTCTTGCCTGCAAAATCAACAACAACAGTGTGATGAAAGCCGTGACTTTGAATTTTGACTTGACATCCATTATAAGCTTATTCATCATCGATCTATCTATGTAATTTATATAGCGCCCCTTCAAGGGATCTACTCAGAGGCGCTCCCGACCCGTAGCTCAATAATAGTAATCTTCATTCGGGTCTGAGCGTTTTATTGCCTATCACCACATTTCCAATTTCAAATACTCCGACGCTCTTAGGCTATCTATCATCACTCTTGGTTCCTTTCACTCAAAACTCATGTCTCACCCCTTCTAGAATTCATACACCACAGACTATACTCCCTCCATCTTCCAAATTCCAACACAGACGACATGACGCAGCCTTAACATCTGCTCTCTGTTCCTCTTGCAGAGCCACTGTTATGGACTATAACCCCCCCTGACTCCACGAGCGCTCGGGGAAAACCGGTGCCTTGAGCTTGGTTTTCGATTGGCGCCTTAGAAGTTATAGCCTAGATTACGATTACATCCATGCATCTATCCGTCCATTTATCCGCCAAGTCACTCGGTCAGCATCCACTCTTCATCTCTCCCTCTATCCCCTCATTCATCGATAATTTATTCCTTAATAATATTATATTATTATATCTATAAAAAATTCTGATCCATTACCATGACCATGTCCGTGGCCTTTGCCGTGGCTGCCTTTGCTGCCGTGGCTGTCGTTGCTGCTGTTGCTTGATCTCCGTCCTCCATGCCCGCTGTGTTTGCTGTGTCCACTGCCGGGGCGAACACGACCCCCGTGACGACAGGCTTCGAAAATGTCGATCGTGCAACCCATTCCGTGACAGTTACCCATCTTTCTTCTTCTCACTTGGATGCTGGGTGCTCCTCTTGCGATCTTCTTAATCGACTTCTTCCTGCAATCTGATCAGATCAATTGTTAAAACCAACGACTGTTTCCTTGACCGCAAACACAGAACTGACGAATTGTCTCCAAACAAGAAGGAGGTAGATAGACTTTGCAGCGTTTGTTTACATCGTTGCTATCGAACAGTATACGATCTGGAAACTTAAGAGTTGTTCATACCAGACACTCGATAGAAAATACTTTAGAGACTGCAAACAAACCATGGGTGGGAAGAGTGAATAAACTGAATATAAAGTCTCGTGAAGCACACTCGAATAATGACCAAGGCTGTAAATACAGGCTGCGTCCTAAGTGAATACACAATATTCCTATGCTTGACGACACGGAGAACTAAAAATAGCTGCTTAACATTAATGGCTATAACCAGAATCTAAGCCACGAGACATACAATTTTAATTTTGATGTTTTTCAAGTTGGGAGCAAGAGTTTTTAAAGAAACGAAGGGATTGCAGATGGTTACAGATGTCAGATCACTGCATGGAGATTGATCGCAGCTCTCTGCTTAATTGTCGTCTATAAAGATCTCAGCGACATCCTCTGAAGGAAATGTGGGGCGCGGTTGTTTAGTGGTAGGTTCGGACTTCGCAGCCTTTGAGTCGGAGGGCACCAAGTTCGAATCGTCCTAAAGCCGCCGCGTATAGGGACCTTGAGCAAGTCCTTCTCTTGCAATCGCTCGTGCACTTCGGCGTGAAACTCAGATGCAGTGTCCGCGCTGTAGTCGGAGGCTTCAAAGACAACAAATGTGAGAATAAATAAATAAATAAATAAAATAATTAAAATAATAATGCAGAGTTCTTGCGGATGATGATGAGTTGATCGAGTGCGTCATCATGTAAGACTAGATTCTAGAATCATCCGTCGAAATACAACTTATGTAACCTGCTGTACTAGAAGCCAGAGCTGCGCTAGTAGGCCTACCGGTATTCTAATAATTTCTCGAATCGGCGCATTATGATAATTTTGCTACAACGAGTTCATTAAAAGAGCAGATGATAATATTATTCCTGATCAAATTTATGCTGTTCATGGATTCGATAAATTCAAATGACAAACAGATTCAATTAAATTGTTTTTATTTAACCGACTGAATAAACCTTCATTCAATCCTGGTCTGCAAATGGACATCTGACTGTTATTATATGCCAAATCCGAGATGTCCTCAAACAAGCAAGGACATTTCTTTGGAACCACAACTGATATACATGTACATGTACAGTTGACGCTGATAGCTGAGCTCAAATTGGTCTGTTGTCACTGCGACGACGACGACGATGATGATGATGATGATGATGAAGTTGATGATAATGATGATGATGAAGATGATTACGATGAGGATGAGGATGACGATGGCGATGACGATGATGACGACGACGACGACGACGACGACGACGACGACGACGACGATGATGACGACGACGATGACGACGACGACGACGACGACGACGACGACGACGACGACGACGACGACGACGACGACGACGACGACGACGACGACGACGACGACGACGACGATGATGATGATGATGATGATGATGATGATGATGATGATGATGATGATGATGAATACGATTACGATGACAATGATGATGACGATGATGATGATGATGATGATGATGATGATGACGACGACGACGAAAACGACGACGACGACGATGCTGTTGAAGTTGATGATAATGATGATGATGATAACGATGATGATGATGATGAATATGATGAATATGATGATGA